>JANZXP010000006.1:3894115-3904440 GCA_027576715.1 Erythroxylum flavicans
ACATTATGGCTTATGTAGTCTTTGTCATTTAGGGTAACCCTAGGGCCTTTCGGGGTCCAAAAAGTTCAAAAAGTCCCTTAAAAACCTAAAACCAGAAGGCTGTCTATGCTATCTATTAAGCAGGCCACGATCGTGGCACATTGTTTCACCTTTTGTCACGATCGTGGCACATTGTTTCACCTTTTGTCACGATCGTGGCATAACTTATTCAACATGATCGTGGCCCTGGGTTTGACTTCAAGCTTTCTCATAATTGTCTTTGTTCTTTAATATTTTCCCTAAAATATTAACAAACACATCAAGGTACCTTAAACACATAAAATTAAAGATCAATAGGGTGCTCTAACCCACAAAACACTCAAAACATAAATCTTCAACTAAATAACAAAATCCTAACCTAAAATGAACTAAACGTTAAATTTAACCACTAAACACATCTTAAACTACCATTAAACATTACACAATCTACCACTATCAAGTTTGAACCTCTATGGGTCTAACAGAATGATAGGGATATAGACTTGAAACTACCCTCTATACATGAATCCTTGGAAGTGAATAAAAACAGAGTAAGGCATCCATCTCCCTAAAAGGAAGCTACCAAGTCCTAGAAGAATGTCATATCCTCAGAACTCCCTGGTAAAAGCCCAAGATTTTTCATACAATATTGGTAAACGGAGTGGTTTCTGCTCCTTAAGAGCTTCTGCATTAAGGAGCTAGAGCTTAGTATTGTAACCTAGTAGGATTTTTCTTAAACAAATAACCCCTTTTCTCTTAGGTTTATGATTGGCACATAATAGATGGGGCAAAAAGTTGCTAAAGAAAGTGCTCTTGACATAGGAGGGTTCTTTCATTTCTGGGTTTAGAGACGAAGGAAACAGTAATAGTAATGGAATTTAGACTTTGACATATTAGTGGATAACCATTTCTTGTGCAAAAATGGACTCCAGGTATAGAGTTATACAAAATTCCTTCCCTATTTGGATCAATTTCCACAATGTTCCCCTAGAATATTGAACTTGGAATGGCCTTAGCTTCTTTGCTAGCTTAGTAGGCAAGCCTCCTACATTTTATTCTCTCGCTGTTAAGTATAAAAAAAGTATGCTACGCTCATATATGCATTTAGGTGAGAATGAAGGATGAACTCTGTGAGGTGCTACTTGTCATAAAGTTTAATAAAGTAGGTGAGATAGATAGAGCTAAATTTAGGCTTCATTACTCTTAGAAACATCAATTAGGCAAGAGGATTTAGAAAAAATTAGGGAAAATGTTTCAAATAGGTGAGTATGCAAAACTAATGGGCTTAGGAGAATCAGAGCAGGTGGTCTTGGAATCTGATGCAAGGAACCATAATCTTTTGGAAGCAAGTGGGGATCCTTTTAAGATAACCAAAAAAATAGGTTCTGCTGAGGTAATACCATATTTAGATGTTGGTGTTAGTGAATTAATCAAGGCTTATTCAAGTAAGGGATTGGATACTAAGATTTTGGGGAATGAATTAATACCTGATGAGGAGCATTTTCAAGATTAGGATATCTTATTAGGGAAGTCTTCTCCTACCCCAAGTAGGAAATTTGGTGGAAAGAAAAAGAAGGTTAAAGGAGCTGGGTAGTCCCTTTATTTATTTTTTACTATGATATTTTGGAACATTAGATGAATGAATGATCTTCACAGAAAGTTTGAAATAAAGGATTTACTGGTATAGTAGAAACCATGTTTTTTAGGCTTATTGGAGACTACCATCAAAGCTCATAAACTATTTGACTCTATAAAGTTTCGAGGGACTAATTGGATAATTGCATCCAATCATTAATTCCATTATAATGGTAAAATTGTGTTTTCCTATGATAGAGACAAGATTTAGCCTTATAGTTATTGTATCTTAGATTAATTTTTCCACTTATATTGTAAGAATCCAATATCTCAGCATCCCTTTGAAATAACTATCCTCTGTGCCTTTAACTTTGCTTTCTAAAGAGCCAAACTTTCTTTAAGATGTGGCATTTATCAATTCTACTTTGGTAAATCCCTCAATGGTGTTTGGAGACTTCAATTGTACCTTAAAATATTCATAATTTTAAGGGGAAAGAGTTCATAATGCAATTGGTAAGGAGTTGGAATCCTCTTTGGGATAACTAGAGCTCTTTGATCTAAGATATGCATGTTTCCTCTTTACTTGGACTAACAAATAGCAAGGGAGGAACCTAAACAGTGTTCTAGTTAATCATCTTTAGATTGATTAGTATCCTTGTTCATTTGCTTAGTTTGGCCCTCCTATATGCTCTAATCATTCATTTATAGAGGTCATTGTCCCTAATAGTTAGAATCACCACAAAGCTCCTTTCATGTTTTTTAACTTCCTTTCCTATAAAGAGGGGTTTTTGGATCTTGTTAAAGAGGATTGGGAGATCAAGATCAAGGGTTAAAACTCTCATCAGTTGATATACAAGTAGAAATTACTAAAAAGTATGCTAAAGTCTCTTTTAAAGGAGAAGAACCTTTCTGCTCAAGTTTTGCATAATGCTAAAATAAAGTTAAAGAACCACCAAAAGCTAACTTATATGTATCCTCTAAATTTGGATTTAAAGCATAAAGAGACCAAAGCCCTTATAGGATACCCCATGGCTTTGTAGGAACAAAATTCTCTAACGTTTCAAAAGGCTAGGGTTAACCAGTTAAAGGAGGGGGGAGAAATTTCCAAGTTCTTTAATGAGTTTATTATTGCTAGAAGAATCTCCATCAAGATTCTCTACTTGTTAGATGTTGAAAATCAATTAGTGAAAGATTGTTCTTCCATTTAAGGATTAGTACTTAAATACTTCAAAGGAATTCTTCGTATAAGGAATTTAGGTAAACTTAGACCTTAGATCCTGACTAACCTGTTAGGCCATTCATTTCCTTTAGAAGCGACTTTATAAGAGGAATTACGAAAACCTAATTTTGTGATGGAAATTAAAGAATTCCTATGTAGGTCATTGTCCCTAATAGTTAGAATCACCACAAAGCTCCTTTTATGTTTTTTAACTTCCTCTACAATAGAGAGGGCTTTTTTAATCTTGTTAAAGAGGTTTGGGAGATCAAGATCAAAGGTTGAAACCCTCATCATTTGATATATAAGTAGAAATTACTAAAAAGTATGCTAAAGTCTCTTTTAAAGGAGAAAAACCCTTTTGCTTAAGTTTTGCATAATGCTAAAATGAAGTTAAAGAACCTCCAAAGGCTAATTTATATAGATCCTCTTAATATGGATTTAAAGCACAAGGAGACTGAAGCCTTTATAGGATACCCCATAGCTTTGCGAGGACAAAATTCTCTTATGTTTCAAAAGGCTAGGGTCAATCGGTAAAAGGAGGGGGAAGAAAATTCCAAGTTCTTTAATAAGTTTATTATTGCTAGAATAATCTCTAACAAGATTCTCTACTTGCTAGATGTTGAAAATCAATTAGTGAAAGACTATTCTTCCATTTAAGGATTAGTATTCAAATACTTAAAAGGAATTTAGGTAAACTTAGACCTTAGATCCCGACTAACCTGTTAGGTCATTCATCTCCTTTAGATGCTAATTTACGGGAGGAATTACAAAAAGCTACTTTTGTGATGGAAATTAAAGAATTCCTATTCAGTCTGAAACTAAAAAAAGGTTATTTACCTAATTTCTTATTAGTTAATATTGTAATAACCACAAGTGTATGACATAACTGTAGCTAGTACTGGTAAATACGGGTTAATACCACAAAGACTTTGACAACTAATACTTTCCCTTCCCCTATTATCTAACCTAAGATTGATTTTAAAATTTTTATAAAAAGAAAATAAAAACTAAAACAATTAAAGAAATAGGAAACGATATTGAATGCAAAGAAAGTGGAATTCATTTAGAAAACTATCATTATCATAAATTAGTATATAGGTTCGAATATCTTTAAACCCTTAACAAATTAATCTTTTATCATGCAATTGTTTGTTTATGTATTAGACCATGGAGACTCTTATGGTATACTAGTAGTTAAACTTGAGTCTACTAACAACTAATCCTAAAGTCTCTAACCAAATTACTTAGGTTAAATCTTAGAGGATTGCATTACCAATTTATGAGTCCCTCTATTAGGTTTGACCCTAATCTTGGAAATTTATTTCATCCTATCTTTAAGGTTGTAATAAACTTCTTTTAATTATGGTAGATTTATTCACACTAGAATTTCTCAATCTCTATGTATAAAATCAGATTATGATTTAATATTGTTGGGTTATTAGAACATAAATAAAATTTGTAATCAGATCACAATATATCAAACAACCAATTGCATTAATAAAAAAATCAAATCATATCAAAGTATTAATATAAAGTTCATCTAACCTAAATACTAACTGGATATTTAGTTACACATTATCGAACACAAAATCAAACATAAAATGAAAGAAAAACAAATTGAAAGAAATGGAATCATAATTCTAAATCTCCCTAATTGTCTTCTATAGAATGTTCTTGCAATGTAGAGGTTTGATCTTGAAATTAGATGGATCTTTAGATGATTTCTTCATGTTTTCCATTTCCCTAGACTGAAATAGTCCCTTTTGGACATATGGAAATCGCCTCTTAAAGTCTCCTCCTCTCATTTTCCTCTAAAATGTTGAATTTATGTGAAAACCTAAATTTTTGGGTTATACATGGCCATGCATCAGACCATGCATAATTAGAATCCGCTGAGTATCATAAAAGTGCACAGGTGTGCACTCCTTTTATGTAATATCTCGTTTTCGATACATGCTTAAGGTTAGAACCCTAAATTATTGTGAATGACTCTTAGCATTCCAATCATTACATCCACATGCATAACACAAGCTTATACACACGAATATTGATATTTGTACACATTATAAGTTACCATATGCACCACTTTAACATGTCCCGGGATATATAAGATGTTAAATGAACATGATGTGAATTATGAATTGATATGTCTTAAATTTTGGTATGATTGGATTACAATTGGTAATTTGGAATTAATTATGATTAACTAGGAAATTAATGAATTTAATATGTACATTTGGACTACGAAAAATGCCTAGTGGTAGGATAAATTGATATATGAAAAATTAGGGTGATTAAGCTTATAATTGAGTGACATGTGGCATAGTTAAATATGTGACAAATGGAGTAATTATTAAATGACATGTGGACTAATTAATTGGTGAAAAATGGCAGCTAGATATGTGGATTAGTGGTAGCATCTTTATTATGCAAATGACATTACATGCCTTAAGATAAATGTTTTTATTTAATGAAGACATCTAACACAAAATTACAGCAAGGATGGTCAGCAATCTTCCTCCTTTTTTCTTCACCTTCTCCAACCAAATTACATGAAATTTTCTCTCTAAATTATAATCGAACCTTAGCCAAATTTCTACACAAAATTCACATGTTAATCACTCACAAACTAGCCAAGAAATCAGTTGAAAGTAGTCATCATATTATTGTCCAAAAATCTTTCTATTTTTAGTATAAGTTTATGATGAATCTTGCATGATTGCAAGCTTAGTTAAATCTAGCGTTTTGAGCTGAATTGAAAGCCTAACAAGTAAGTAGACATTTGATTTTTATAGCATGTTCAATGGTATAAGAATAATGCTTGAATTGGTATGAAATGAATGTGATATTGGTGATGATATGTGCTGAAAAATGTTGCAAAAACTTGGAAGTTCTTATGCTTGTTTTTGGAGTATGAAAACCATGACATTATAAGTTGAATTATGGATGAATTAGGTTTAGATTTGTTGTATAATTAAAGTGAATTTATGCTAAAGGAAGATGTTAGCATAGTGCTCTTGAATTGGGAAAGATTTAGGACTATATACATGACAATGTATGATAATTTCTAATTTGATTTTTTGATATATAAAACACTACAATTTGTGAGTTGTTAATTGAATAAGTTTAAGCTAAAATTGAAGATGATATTGATAAGGAATTTAGGTATGATTTAGGCCTAATAGATGTATAATTGATGAACTATAAAAGTGATGTTTTAACTTTGGTATAAACATGTAAAAATTTTGAAAAATGTGCAGGAAATGGGTAGGCCACGATTGTGGCACCCATCCCACGATCATGGACAGATGCAGTAGCTTCTGGCACAATCATGGGGAGTTATCCCACGATCTATTAGAGAAGGGCTCTAAAGGCAATCACCTTTAGCACTTATTGTATAAATCATTTTATGATTAATAAAGGCATTTTTCATTATTTCAATATTCATACGTTTATGGATTTGATGTTGCTCTTAAGTTGATTTATTAAATTCCTTGATACAAAACATAGCATGGGGAAATCATGATGAGATCATGATAATGAGATTCCTATCATGTGTAATTATGTTAGTATCTAAACTTTCCTTAGTTATAGGATTAATGAGGTGGGAAATCATTGCTTTGGATAGACTAGCACATGTTATACTCCTTGATTAGATCAAACAGTAGATCTCATAAGTTGTAGACGTAAGTTGCTTAAAGTTAACAATTGGATGCTTGCTAAGGGTAGTAAGTACATTAGATTGACCTACTATAAGATAATCATATGTATATTTTATTCCAGTTTCAATGATAGTCTCATCATTACTTGGGAGTCTTTGGACAGAGTAGATATATGTCATGAAGAGAGTCTTTAATGACACATAGAGTAATGAGATCCTTAGGACAAGATCTAATATCTCTTGGACTAGATGTGACGTAGTCAATCTAGTGGGAGTTAACACTTTGATCATACTCTGAACCAAGTGGGGTATAAATGGTGAAAGGATAAATTTCATGGCAACATTGTGTATGGAAGGGTTCATAGTCAAACCACTGATTTTCCACTCAATTGGGGGTCATGACGTGTTGCTAGATACCGCTCTTGATTTACTTGAATTAAGCGTTAATTCAAGTGGCCAACATAACCGGGAACCTAATGGGTCACACAAATAGGAGATCCAAAGGATGAGTAAAATGCTCTTGAATGGTGATTCAAGATATGAGAGAGAGTGTTTTGGGATTGTATCGTTATATGATCATGGAAGAAAACGTTGAATGGAATGGATTAGAAACAAGTGTTATTGGCTTCTATTAATGCATGTTATTCATGGTCCTTAACTTCCTATAACTTCCATTAATGCATGGTATTCATGACCATTAACTTCCCATAACTTTCGATTAGTAATGGGGGTTATGGAAGGTCAAATGGTGCAGAAAATTGAGATGATTTTCGTGCTTCTTGTGTAAGAAAAAATGAAAAAAGATATGTTCTTTTTCTTACACACGCATTTTTGCTCTCTAACTCTCTCAAAAGTTCTTGTCTTTGCTAGCACAAAGAAAGAATTCTAGTCATCTCCTAGTGAGGTTTCATCCTTCTATTTTCATGTGAACTTTCATTAGAGATGGTTTGTGTTGATCGTTGTGGTTTATGACAACCCAATGTGGAGAATATTAAAGAACTAAGGAGATCATCAGAAAGGTAAACATCTTACATTTCATGTTTTCATTTTTCTGCATCGATATGCATAAGTAGATATAGTTTTTGAGGTTCTGTTTTATTTCCACTATTTATATTTGGTATATATTATGTATGAGATGAATTATTGGAACCTAACAGTGGTATCAGAGCCATCTTGTGCCTTGTTAGATGTAGAGTACATAACATGTGAAAATTGTTTTCATGGTTATGATAACTTAGGGTCCTGTAATGTTTTGTTCTAATTTACTTATAGAAAAATAGTTTCCACGATTTTCTTTCACCAATATGTTCACAAGATGTGTTTGAATGATTCAGTGTGATTGAAAATAATTTTAATTTGATTAAAATATTTATTTTATATTTTACAAAAAATGTATGAAATTTGTCTTTCAGTTAGGCATGTGATGTCTAATGGCTAAACTGATGAGGTTACACATGATTTTCGGGGGCTTTGAATCTGGAAAAATTATGTGAATATATTTTGGATGTGTTTATTCCTCTTTAATATTTTTTATAATTATTAAAAATGTTTAATAATTTTATCAAACAATTTTCTAGATTTGGACAATTTTCCAAAAATTGTAGGATCTATTTTATTTGATGTTTTTGTTTGTTTATATTTCGGTTCCTAAACGTTAAAAATATTTTATGTGATAAAAATGTGTTAATTTGATGTTTGATGCATGCCGAAATGATTTTTCTGGAAATTTGATTTTGAGAAAATTTTTGAAGTCATATTTGTCATATTTGTGTCTTATCGGTGTTTCAGTGATCATGATAATTTTTGGGTGATTCCTAAATTGTTTTGATCATCATGAAATGACATAGAGATGCTTGGAATGATGATTTCATGTTCTGGACATTTTGGGAAGTTATAGAAATTAATTTTGAATTAATTTTAGTAGAGCAATAGATTTTCTAGTAAGACTAGACAAATTGGCATGCATGACAAAATTGAAATTGTTTAATTTTGGAAATCAAATAATTATTTTAAGGTAAATTAATTAAGAATTAATTTCAAGAATTAGGAATTCATGATTATTAGAATAATATTAATTCCCTTAGTAATTTTAACCAAGTTAGTAAAAGGAAGATAGTAAATCTAGGTGTTGGATTAGGCTTAGATCCAAGTGTTGGATTGAGTTTCCATGTTAGGATCCATAAGATGTCATAACTAAAATGATTTGTTTACACATATGCGTTAGAGAATGCATGGTTAGGAGAATGTATGGGCTTGCATGATGGATGGTTATAGGCTTATGCCCAATTTAATTGGGTAGTCCATATCATGCTATGTAGTTATAGTAACTATATATATATATATATATATATATATATATTATATTATATAAGTTATATGTATAAGACAATCTAAGTTAGATGAGACCTTAGTCAAACCCCTCACTTAAAATATTAAAACTAACCCCTTCCTTTAATGTGGTGAGAACCAGAGTCCTTTAAAAGTTAGGGTTATTGGGCAAACACAAGCTTGCTCTACACGGATATGTTCAAATCATAGAAATAGGATTTCCAGATCAATGCGTAGGTTTTAACTAGAAGTGTTGATTTGTTGGGCAAACCCAAAATCAACGTGAATAAAGGCAAAGTTGGGTAGTGTACAATAGATGCACACATGTCAAGAGTTGATAGCCCAATGAGTGTACATGCATCAATAGTTGATATCAATGAGTGTACATACATCGATAGCACTTGATCCGATAGTTTCATTAGAGATGTAATTGGTATGATCAATACTTACCGGTTGAATTAAGGTGGCTTGTTGGGCAAACTTAAGGTCATTTAAGGGATATTGGATATTGACCCATTTGGAAAATTTCTCCACGAGTTCTCTCAGATTTTTATTGAGGCTTATGAATTTGTGAAAATAGTGGGAGCCATAATGCGTGTTATTAAAGTCCTTATAGATATGCATTTAACTACATTCTAATTTTTCTCTATTTGACAATAGGTTGCTATTGCCCGAGTCAACACCATGAGTACTATTGTGAATCTAAGATCATTGATGGAAGCTAACAAATTGACTGGACCAAACTTCCTTGACTAGCTCAGGAACTTGAGAATAGTTCTCAAGTCCAAGAAACTTGGTTATGTTTTGGAAAAACCATTTCCCAATCCCCCTATTACTGATGCTTCTAATGATGACCAGAGGGTATGTGGTAAGCATCTCGATGATAGTCAATTATGTCACCGGAGCTGCAAAAGAAGCACGAGGCTATGGATGCTTATACTATAGTCTATCATCTTAGGAGGTCTTTGATGAGCAAACAAGGTCTGAAAGGTTCGAGACTTCACGATTGCTCTTTCACTCTAAAATGGTTTAGGGGACATCTCCAGTGCAGTAAGCACTAAAGATGAATGGCTACATGGAACGGTTGGCCTCCTTAGAGGGTTTTCTTTTAGATCATCAATTAAGTATTGACTTAATTCTGATAGTTTCCATCGATAGTTACTCAGAATTTGTGCTTAATTATCATATGAACAATATATTCAACACAATTCTCGAGTTGTTCAATATACTATAGGTAGTTGAGCCATCTATCTGCAAGGACAAGGTTGTGTTGCTAGTGAACTCTTCTGGTTCAAAGAAAAAGAGCCAAAAGAAGAAGTCCACAAGGCTTAAGGGAGGTGTCAAGAAAGCAAAGAAGACTACCTCGAAGGGAACTTACTTCCACTGTGGCAAGGATGGCCACTGGAAGAGAAATTGCAAGGCTTATCTGGAGTCCTTGAAGTAGAAGAAGGCATCTTATGCCCCATCTACTTCAGGCATTTATGTTATTGATATTCATATTGTTTCTAATAACAACATATAGGT
>JANZXP010000006.1:3905549-3916631 GCA_027576715.1 Erythroxylum flavicans
TTAGCAAGAAATGAACAAGAAATGTATATACATGTATTTATTCAAAAATTACCTCATCCTATGAATTTACATGTGACGAAACAATTTCAAGATAAAAGAGATAAAAATCAAATTGCTTATAATTTAGGAGGTGCTATCAAAATTACACAAGATTTATTAGCAGAACAATGTTTAGATATGAAATTACGAAAAACATTAAAACATAAAACTCAGTTATGGTGTTGTGACAGCAATGCTAAAGTACCTCAAAAGTATGGATGTCATCGTGTTTATAAGAAAAAATATAAGAAATATAAATATAGGTATAAACCCTATAAATAGAAAAAATATGCAAAGGCTTATAAGATTTGATAACGCCCTAACCCTAACACATGTTTTCGTTAGCAAAGTAGTATCAGAGCTTACAGGCTATCCCCATGGTCCCTGTTTCGAATCGCCCCAACAACCCAGAGCTTTCGCAGAAACATGGTGGAGACAAACCTGCGTCAAAGCGGTATCGTAATGATCTTGCGCCCGCAGAAGCGTGGTGGGCTTATAAGATTTGATAACGCCCTAACCCTAACACGTGTTTTCGTTAACAATTATTGGAATATATTTAATTATTTGATTTATTAAAATATAATTACTTACCAAAAACAGGTGTACATATAACTGTGGCAGGATTATATGATGAATGGGATAAAGCAGGTGTACATATAACTGGACGATCTGGTATTATACATAAAAGTTTTAATTCACGTATGGAAGCAGAAAAAGCTTTTGCAGAATTCAAAAATCCAGGATTGAGACTTCAATATAAACAAGTATTGGAATCATTACCTTCAATGAACAAAATGACATCATTAGGACGACCACCCAACATGGATAGAATTAATTCAATACCATTGAAAGAAGTACAAATGGAAGCGAGAAAGATAACGCCAGAAATGTTTTCTGAAAGTTTTCAAGCACTCAACAATTGGACGGAAGAATCAAAAACCTTTCAATATTATCCACAGAATAGAAGAAAGTATGGACCAAAAGCAATCATTCTACCTGAAGCAGATCCCCTTACAACTTATCTTCTCTTTCAGAGTGGACTCATAGATACAATTTATCAATTGCAACTAACTCTTCTTTCAGAATTCTCCTCTGGATTCATTCAAACAGTAAAAATTTATAAAGATCGATTCGCCAACGATCGTGAAATATTCATCAAGATATGGAGCAGTTATCTCATTTTTACTTCTGGAGACTTACAAGATGGAGAAATCAAACTTGGAAGTATTGCATTTATTCAGCTCGGCATCAGCAATGGATTATACCCTAGCATTGATGAATCTCCCAAGCATCCTTTCAACTAGGAACTAATTAATCATTTTAATCTTCAATGTCTCGAAAGAGTATTTATTCAAGTCAACCGAATTCAAGCAGATTCAATAATCAAGATCAATTACAAAGGAAATAACCAAATTATGATCTCGTCGTACAAAGCAGCAATTACTCCTGAAGCATTACAATTAATTCATTAGTTTCGCAAGCCTTTTATTACTCTGGACGGTATTTTTGATACACTCAACATAACATGAAAACAAGCAATTTGTCAACAGTTTCGTTACCAACCGCTACATAAATGTTCATTATGCCCTTCTCAAGTATCTCAACAGCCAGAAGACACCGACTTAAAATCAATCGAAGCAATTATTGAAGAATAAGAGCAATGTAGTCATCACAAAAGTATCGATAGAAACCGACAAACACGTAAATAGGCTAGATTCTTTCCTTTTGTCATTTCAACTTTTACTTTTTACTTTTTACTTTTTAGTCTTTTTAGGAGAATCTTACTGTTTTCTTTTATTATGTCTCCCATGTTGTATCTTTTCTTTATTTTTCCTGATTCTTTAGGTAGCCAGTTTTCTTCCTTTTGCTACCTATATAAGGCAGGCTTTGTAACCTCTTTCGGTATGTAGAAATTAAACCCTCTTTCTCTCAATCTCTCGCCGTTACCTGTGTGTAGTGTTAAGGCATTATCGAGATATGAGAAATTGGTTTTCTTTCTTCATCACATCACATATTTATTTGTTCATATGATTTATATTTTAATACTCTTTATTCATTTAAAACTTATTTACCTTTATCCATCTTATCTGTTTATTACAGTTTAGTATCTTCTTAAGCATCTGTTTTCTTTAGCATAGAATCATTATGAGTTCTTATTTCGAGCGCAAAGCTTTATTAAAAGAATTAATTGATCTCACATATATTCACAATGAGCGTTTTGATCATATCATTCAACAACAACAATTATATATTGACCAAACTCCTATGACAGTTTCTACTCAAGAAGATCTCTTGCATAGACAACAAATTATTGATTATTTTCAGAAAAAGAAACAGAATAATATTATTAGACGTAAGGAATTATTTGAACAAATTCACCATCTTATTGATTAATTTTTCTTTTTATTGTTTTCATTCAGATATGGATTATTTTCAAACAAAACAAGCATTAAAAAGGACTATTCAAAATCTACATCAAAATGACGATCGCCTTGATGATCGACTTAGTATTTTTCATGCTCGTAATAAAAAAGCTCATACAACCAACAATGTAGAACAAATGGCCCATTATACAAAAATGATTCAGATGGCGAAGGATTTAAAAGAACCACATTAGGTAGTAATAAGGAACAAACTGTACAAAAATTAGATCAGATTGAACAACAAGTTAAACATCTCACTGAATATATTCATAAAACATTATGAGTGTAAGCAGCTATAGGAAAACTTGAAACATTAACCCAGAAAGAACTAGAGTTATTAAACCTACAATAATTAGTTGGATCAACTACCAAAGAAATAAACCAGTTGAGAACCACCATTCAATTATTAAAGCAAAACCCCACTCAATAATCAATCAATCCTCCTATCACCACAAATCCAGTAGACTTACCAAAAATCGCTTCTCCCGAAAACATTCCTTTAATTACCCCTTCACAAATTACCAGACAACCTTCAACCACTCCTGCATACACTGTACAACCATCCTAAAAGAAACAAGACAATTCTGACGGAAAAACCTATGTCATCTACAATAAACCTATAGGAGGATTATATGATGAATGGCATAAAGCAGTTGTACATATAATTGGACGATTTGGTATTATATACAAAAGTTTTAATTCACATATGGAAGCAGAAAAAGCTTTTGCAGAATTCAAAAATCCAAGATTGAGACCTCAATATAAACAAGTATTGGAATCACCAGCTTCAACCAGCAAAATGACATCATTAAGACGACCACCCAATATGGATAGAATTAATTCAATACCATTGAAGGAAGTACAAATGGAAGCAAGAAAGATAACGCCAGAAATATTTTATTAATGTTTTCAAGCACTCAACAATTGGACGGAAGAATAAAAAATCTTTCAATATTTCATTTCTTTATTACATTTTTATTAATTTGTATCCATTGTTTACCTTCTTTTCAATTAACCGATTATTTTAGTGCATGTTATAATTATGGTTTTCGTCCTCTTATGTTTCAATTTATTTTCGATAAAGTATTTGATCCTAATATTGATAATAAAAATAATAATTAATTTCGATGTAATAAATAGTTATTAGAATATAATTAATTGATTCAGTTATTATTAATAGTTATTCAATTTTAAAGATGGCTTCTCTTTCAACTACCCACTAAGCATGAACTTCATATATACTCACAGACATGAAATCTTAGGTGAAATGTTCAAATAAATTTTAAATCATCTTTTGTTTAGCTAAGTAATATGTATTATAAGTGTAAGTCAATTATATAACAGTTAAAAACAAAATTATAAGATGATTGTTGTAAATAGGGAAAGTAATAAATAAAAGTTAGAAAATTTTAATGCTAAAAACAAAATTATAATATGATCGCCATAGATAAGGGAAGTAAAAAATAATATTTTAATATAAATACTTCTCACTTAATATTGTTGTCAATAAGGAAAGTAAAAAAAAAAGTTGATAAATTTTAACATCAATGCTTCTCAAGGGTGTGACTTAATTATGTCACACCCGTAAGAAAACAGCTAAAAACAAAATTATAAGATGATTGCTGTAAATAAGTAATAAATAAAAGTTAGAAAATTTTAATGCTAAAAACAAAATTATAATATGATCGATGTAGATAAGGGAAGTAAAAAATAAAAGTTGATAATTTTAATATAAATGCTTCTCACTTAAGATTGATGTAAATAAGAAAAGTAAAAGAAAGTTGATAAATTTTAATATCAATGCTTCTGACGGGTGTGACTTAAGGTGAGAGCCATTATTTATTATTGCAAAAATGTCTCACGTGTGTGACTTTATGTCACACCCGTGAGAGTCTCAAATTTTCAAAGTCACGATCGTGCTAGATTCAAGCGGATTTAGAAATCTCACAATCGTGCTGGCACGATCGTGAGATTTCTATTGCCTGCAGAAAGTCACGATCGTGCTTCCCCAATTTCTCTCCCAAAACCACGATCATGCTTCTTCTTCTTCTGATGAAACTCTGCAACTTTCTTCCTCCTCTCTTTTCTTAATTCTTCCATTTCTATCTCTATTTTCCCTTATTTTCACTTCATTTTCGACTCTTATTTCAACTCAACACACTCTTAAGCAAATTAAAAAACCATAATTAAACCTAAACATCAAAACCAGAAAATCAATAACGCATCTCTTCATTTCCTGCATTTCTGATTTTGATGTTTGAGTTTTAATCTAGATTTTGGAGTTGTCTGTAAATGATTTTAGTTAAATGGAAGTCGAAATGAGAGTAGAATCAAATTATAAATGTTAGATAGAGAAAAAGAAAAAGAGAGGATGAACAAAATGCACAAAAATGAATGAAAGTGCAGGAAATAAAGAGATGCGTGATTGATTCTCTGGTTTTTATGTTTGGGTTTGACTCAAGAAAAACCTAACCCAAACTACCTTCAAGATGATGTACGTGGGTGCATAAGAGTTAGAACTTCTTGAAGTTTTTAAAGATTTTGAAGTTTTATCCAGTATCTTGTTAATCTTTCAGAGTTGTTGGTTTATGAAACAAAAATGGTGATTTATTGACATTACATGAACATGAGAAAAATGCGAAATCTATCTCATTCGCCCATTTCATCAACGGCCTCTATTCTTCCGCAGTTGTATTCTTCTGCATGCCTGTCACGCTTGTGACTTAAATGGTCACAGTCGTGACTCCTACGACCACGTTTTAAAGATGGCTTCTCTTTCTATTGTCCACTAAGCACGAACTTCATATATACTCACGGGTATGAAATCTTAGGTGACACCTTCAGATATATTTTAAATAAACGTTTGTTTAGCTAAGTAATATGTATTATAAGTGTAAGTTAATTATATAATAGCTAAAAACAAAATTATAAGATAATTGTTGTAAATAGCGAAAGTAAAAAATAAAAGTTGAAAATTTTAATACTAAAAACAAAATTATAATATGATCGCTGTAGATAAGGGAAGTAAAAAATAGAAATTGAAAATTTAACAAAATTATAATATGATCGCTATAG
The DNA here is from genome assembly GCA_027576715.1 of Erythroxylum flavicans. NCBI lineage: Eukaryota > Viridiplantae > Streptophyta > Magnoliopsida > Malpighiales > Erythroxylaceae > Erythroxylum > Erythroxylum flavicans. The sequence continues at coordinate 3,911,087 of JANZXP010000006.1, forward strand.
ATAAGGGAAGTAAAAAATAAAAGTTGCAAATTTTAATATAAATGCTTCTCACTTAAGATTGTTGTAAATAAGGAAAGTAAAAAAAAAATTGATAAATTTTAATATCAATGCTTTTCACGGGTGTCACTTAAGTACATCACACCCGTGACACTTAAGTACATCACACCCGTGAGAGCCATTATTTATTATTGTAAAAATATGTCTCACCAGTGTGACTTAAGTATGTCACGCCCCTGAGAGTGCAAAAATATGTCTCACGGCTTATGTCACACCCGTGACAGAGGCATTTATATTAAATTATATTAAAATAAAATTTTCAACTTTGATTCTGATAATTTTGTTTTTAGCTTTTGTAGAATTGACTTACAATTGTAATACATATTACTTATTAGTTAGCTAAACAGAAGAAGAAGAGATCATAAATTTAAGAATATGTCTCACGAGTGTGACCTAAGATGTCACACACGTGAGCATATATGAAGCTAAAACGCAGGCATCCTACGTGGATGAGTCCCTAAACGCTAAAAAGCAGTCGTATTTCGTGGATAAGTCACGGAACGCAGCGGAGCATGAGTGACGATTGTGACCATTTAATTAACAGGCATGACCAGAGGGGAATCCAACCGTCAAATTAAATGGACAAATAGGATGAATTTCGTATAATAAGTATATATATACTAAAGATGAACGGCATGGAATATATATATACTTAATATATATATATATATTAAGTACGAACAGGATGGATGAATAAGAAATCCATCCCATTCGCCCAAATGATCGAATGGTTATTTTTTCCTTTTTCTCTCAATATTTATTCCTCTCTGAGGGACGCATGATTTCTTTTTTTTTTAATTCTTATTCTTGCTCATACCTATGACTTAACTCACAAGAGTGATTTATTTTATGTTCTTCATTCAGTGGGATGTTTTTATTTACTAAATATTTTTTCATCCTATAATTTAAATATTTTTTTGAAAATTAAAAGAAATATATTACCAAAGCCGAAAACTAGAATATACAATCGTTTTACAAGGATAATTGCAAAAATACTACAGCCACAACTATACTAATACAAACATTCCACCCAAACCACATAAATCATCTAAATAAACCAGATCATTTTAAGTTCCTGTATAATAATGTCCTGATTCCCATTCGCTATGATTAACTCTCTAATGAAGTTAACTATACTAGCAGCGAGCTCATACTTGTGTTGTTCCACTTCCTTAAATAAGCGTCTATTCCTCTCCCTCCATATGTGATATATCACCATTTGAAACAAAGTCTTGATGATGAGACCATCTCGCCTCCCAGGTCTGGAATATCGTATAACATCATTCAACACCTCATTCCATTCATAGGAAAAATTTGAGATCCCTATCATATGCAAAATTCTGCTCCACACCACTTTGGTATATTCACATTCAAAAAACAAGTGATTTCTACTCTCATTGACATGTTTGCACAACACAAAAAGGAGATCATAGCTACCAAACCATCGGTCCTTAGTTCTCAATCTATTTTTAATAGTAAACTAGAAGAAAAAAGCAGATTTGGGACTTAATACCTGTTTCCATACCAAATCAACCCATGGTACCTCTTCATGTAGCTCTCTCCCTGTATCGTGTGCCGATTTGGTCGTAAATTCCCCACCTTGATTTACTTCCCAAATCCGCTTGTCCGTCTCATTTCGAAGTTGCACACCATTCACATACTGGTCAAGTATTTGGCCAAACCTGGAACTATTCAACCGTGCCCTCTCCCGAACTATCCATGCCACCGTTGCTTCCTTAAAGATCTGGTTTCTAAATACTATTAAATCAACCCGCAATCATAGTGGGCTGAATTCATTCCAATTATCAAACCAGAAACTTGTATCCTCTCCATTCCCGACTCTACTTTTAATAATAGGATAAATCAAGTCTCATAGCTGCAACAAACTTTTAATATAATTAATTGATTATATTATAATAACTATTAATCATATCAAAATAATTCATTAACTATTATTTAAGTATATTGAAATAATAGGATGACAAAATTTTCAGTCATATAAACTATATAATAATTAATAATAATTAACAACAATTATTAATACAGTAACATATCCACCAAATATTAATATTGACTACTTAATAATTATTATTCATTATTTCAGACCAAATATGTATAATAACATTACCATAAATACATATTATATATAATTAATCGATTATATTATAATAATTATTAATTATATAAAAATTAATTCATTAACTATTATTTAAGTATGCTATAAGCATATTTATATTATATCAAAATTAATTATATTTAAGTATATTAAAATAATTCGAATTAATATAAACCGTTTATTATTATTCATTATTTCAGACTAAATATGTATAATAACATTATTATATATTATATATAATTAATAGACCTTTGCTAACCAAAACTCGAATTGAGGTTAATGGTCCCAAATTCTTAAGAATCGTCCACCACGCTCCTCTAGTGCACCCATACGACAACGGTGTTCCATTCCCAGTTGGTGCTGAGATTCGAACAAATGACGTGATGGAATACCTCAAGCTCTGATACTATTTTGCTAACCAAAACTTGAGTTTTGGTTAGCAAAGTTTAGTGATCTTACACCATCATGGAAAAATGCAATCTGTCACCAACTTCAACTCCATCCTTTACACAAATGTCAGTATTGTCCATCCATTTAAGGTACCCACGAACGACAAAAAGAGGATGATGTGGCATCAATTGAAGCAATAATAGAAGAGTGAAGCAGTTAAGATAGTTCAATAAGGATAAAATAGATAATTTAAAAAAGGTTAAAATAGTTCTTTAATGTTGTAAAAAAAAAGGATTAATTTTAAGTCAAAAGAAAGTAAAATTAGCGCAACAGAATATAGAATATTTAGGAATTGAATTTCAAAATGATATTTAAAACTATAACCTAATATTTTAAACAAAATTCATCAATTTCCTAATCAATTAGCAAATAGGACGCATGTACAAAGAATTTTAGGTATTTTAAATTATATTTCAGACCAAGGATTATTTAAGAATTTAGCTAAAGAACGAAAATTGCTACAAGTTAATTGTAGTACTAAAACACAATGGACTTGGGCCGATGCAGATACTGAAGGTGTTAAAAAATTAAAATCATTATGTAAGGATTTATCTGTTCTATATAATTATCTACCGATGGATACACTATTGGTTCAAATTGATGCCAGTATGGATACATAGGCAGGATGCCTTTTGACACAACCACCCAATCAAAAGAAGTATTTACTTTGCAAGTATATAAATGGGACATTCAATCCCGCTGAATTAAAATATCCAATCCATGAAAAAGAAACATTGGCCTATCTAAAAACTTTGAGAAAATGGCGCATTGATCTATTACCCGTTGAATTAATTATACATACAGATTCCAAGTATCTATGTGGATTTATCCGCTACAACATAAAAACCAATTATAATCAAGGTCGTCTCATCAGATGGCAACTCGAACTTAATCAATATCAATTTACCATCCAATATATAAAATCTACTGACAATTTTCTTGCAGATATTTTAACCAGAGAATGGAAGCAGCAATAACCAGTCTTGAAGATTCACTTACACAAAAGGAAATAGAGTTAATCAATTTACAGTAACAGGTTGGTACCATTACCAAAGAAATAAACCAGTTACTTACCACCATCCAATTATTGAAACAAACTACTAAAGATCAACCATCTTCTTCCATCCAAACTCCTTCAACTAGTCCGATCACTACAAATACCTCTCATGTTGGGCCTCGAATTTTTTTTTAATTTTATTAAGCATGATTTGATTAAATTTTGTAGTCTTGTTAGATAAATCATTTTATTTGGAGTTTAACTATTATGTAAAGTTTGGGAGGATTTATTTCATGGATTGATAGAATTAAAGTATTAATGTTGTAAGGTGATATAAGAGTATTTTTGGAAGATCACTTAAGGTTAAAAGACATAAGGCTTATATTGGAGGGCAAAAGGGACATTTTTGTGATTATTAAGAGTGTAGAAGAAGAAAAAAAATTTGTGTGAGAAGAGGGAAAAGAAAGAGAGTGTCGTGGAAGGAGAGGAAGAGGAGAAAAGCTAGGGTTTTGGAGATCTTGAAGAATATGAAGACTTTGAGGTTAAAACAAGTAAGTATAAGCATTCACCCTTCTTGATTGTTAGATGAAGCATTTTTAGGGTTGTTTAGAACTGAAAATAAAGTGAATATGTGTAGGAAGTTGTTGATGAATGATTATGTAATTGTTGTGTTTGGTTAATGATCAAAAACTAGATTATGAATTATTGTGAATGATATTGGATTGGAATTGTGTTGAAAATCAAGTAGAAGAGACGGGTTAGTGATAAGATGGGTTATATGTGAAAGGTGGCAAGTAAAAGGAGGAGAAATGTTGCAAACACATTCTCGCAGAAAGGATTTCTAGATATTTTCGCCGTGGTGAACTTCGTGGTTTCACCGCAGCGTCACAAAACATGTTCACAGTCTAGACAATTTTTTCGCGCGAACTTGGTTTTGCCGCAACAATTCGCTGCGGCAAACCTGGTTTTGCCAAGGCGAACTCAGACAATTTCACCGCGGCGAACTTGGTTTTGCCGCGACGAACTCAACTTTTGGTGTAGTTATCCAAACGGAATGATTTTTTATTGGAAGTACACTAAAGACATAGAGCTACAAATTGTATGAAGGAAGAGAGTCTAAATTAAGTCTCTAAGCATTTCAATTTTGGCATGGAATCTGAACATAGAATTTTGTTTCAGCATGAGAAAGAGTTTAAATTGTTAAGGTATGACTTTCCAATTTCTAAACCAAATTGAATGGAATTTTGGTCATTATTTAAGGAAATCAAGTAAGGAACGAGGAGCAAGAACAAAGACATCCCTAAGCAAGTCTATAAGCAAGAAATTTAGGGTGGGTACATTTTTATAATAGAGTAAATCATCTATTCATTGTTTTCTTTGAATCAAGGAAGCTTAATGGTTTGAATAGCATCATAGATGTTGCATTTATTTGCTCTTGGTTGGATTGTCAAATTGTTATATGTTTGCTATATAAATTGTGATGATAATTTATTAAAAGATTTTGAAAATGATTCTTTTTGAAAAGATGCAAGTTTATGAAATCAGGCTTTCAGAAATGTTTTTTCCCAAAATATCTCATGTGCAGGAGAAACAAGTTTCCAACAAGGCGCCATTTGGGCAAACTATTCTTTGATTCATTAATTACATATTATGTGGGTTTGGTGTGATCCATTCAAGAATGTCACGTGCACGTTGACCAAGAAAAGACTTCTCCCGCCTGCCCACAAGTGGTACGGAGCTCCTTCATGGACTCCATTATGTTTATGTCGACGTAATACCACTATGTGGAATTCCAATAGTATGTCAAGTTTTACGATTACACAGGACCATTAAGTGGAAATGTGTAGCTCGTCATGTTCATGGATTTACCCAAACCATTCTGATGTGCTTATGTGCTTTTGAAATGTTAGCAAGTTTGATGCATA
>JANZXP010000006.1:3964365-3984745 GCA_027576715.1 Erythroxylum flavicans
TATCTAGCTCCAATTAACTTTGAATTACACATGGAGGAATTGAATTCTTGTCCTTCCTCACAAATGCCCTTCCATCTTGATGGCACAGGCGTCATGCCATCATCCTTAAAACTCTCACTCTCTGGCCAAACCCCAGTATCAATAACACCAATTATTACGTCTTTTCCGAAATCTGAAGCTGGCCATAAACCAGAGAAGGGATTTAAGGAAAGGAAATTGGTAGTGTGGGTGGTGTCAACAGTGACAGTCTTGTCTTTGTAAGCTGAGACAAAACCTGGCGTCTTCTTTATGTCTTCAAGTTCCTTTGGAGACAGAACCGCACTAAATGCTTGGGCAGCATTGTCATATGTGTATATAAGCGAGTCCGTAGTCGGGGTCTGAGTTGTAGACTTAATGGAAAGAAAGATTGACGAGTACCATTGTTCATGGCTCAGAAAAGGTTTAGGCATTATGGACTTGTCCATGTGAACAATATATGTGGACCTGTCATTTAAATCCGAAGAGGCCTGGAAAGTGAATAGAAGACAGGAACTGAAAAGCAGGTGTAGAACTCCAAGCGCATTCATGGTTTGCTGACTATTAAGGGTTTGTTCGTGTTAGGTATTTGCTTTGGTTTATATACATAACAAGGGACACCTCTACGTTCTGTGGCTTCTGTTTTTGTTTTGGACTTTTTGTTATTGTTCAAGTGCGATCAAGGATAAGACATACAAAGATAGAAAATAATTAGGTTACATCCACACATTGTCTAAGGGACACCGTTTCAAGCGATCAAAAATTCCAGTCGTTAGAGAGTTTCATTAGCTGTCTAAAGATGAGATCAACACCGTTTCATTAGTCGTTGAGTGCATGTTAATAGTGAGAATCAAGTACCTAATATTTTCAACAAACCGCTCTTTGAAGATAGATTTTGCGTGTAAGAAAAGAGCTTAGTATGTGTAAACTCTTTGATATTATTTCTATATGAATATTCTCTGCTACTTGCCTTTGCATTTCGTTTAGCAGGCTTCTTCTATTCTGATTCCTTAGAAACTCTCTTAGTTTAGTAGGCTTTTTAAAGTTTAGAAGGCTCCTCTTAGTTTAGAAACCTCCTCTTAAGTTAGCAAGTTTTTTCTACATTAGAAAGCTCCTCTTCTTTTTAGAAGGTTTTTCTCAAGTCTTCTACATTAGAAGGCTCCTCTTCTTTTTAGAAGGTTTTTCTCAAGTTGACATTCTAAATGACACGTATCCTAAAAATAGGGAGTCATTCATGGAGTAGTTTCAGCCTTTTCAAAAATTCGCGCAATCTAACAACTCTACGTATGCGTTTGTCAGAAGATATGTAACCGATTACGCTTCCTCTTCTGGCCTATACGTCTACTTATCCTCTCCCGAGATTAATGCTCAGGAATCACTTAGTATACCCTAAGTAAACTTCTCTCGTCTTCTTATCTCTGTCATTTTCATCTGCGCAGCTTATTCTCTCGGCACCCTAACTCTTTGTATTTTTATTGCCTCTTGTTTTCTCTCTCAAACTTTACTAAGCTCCCCTACAATGGCAAGAAAAAAATAAAAAGGAGAAAAGAAACTCAAACTTCTTCTATTAACCATGATGAAGCTCGTATTATTGAACCTTTCTCCTCTTCAAGAAAGTGCCTGAAGTGCACTGAATTACAAATGAAAATGGTTCAGATGAAGAATATACTCGATTGATTAGATGAGCACTAACCAGAGGAAGTCTTGCAAAACAAGTCGAGAAAAGTTCTGAACAAAAAGAAACCATGGATGCTAAAAAGAAAGAGGAAGAAGAAGCTAGAAAAAGAAAAAGGGAAGAAATAAAGTAAAGTGCTTGTAACTAAAGATACTATTAAGGACCTTAATGATAAAAAAGAGTTGTCTCAAGAAGTGATATTTCCCAAAGAAAAATGGGTAAAGCAAATAAAGATAGCTGCACAAAAGCAAGGAAAGACATCAATACCACAAAAAATGTTTGAATTAATGGAAGCTGAAGTCCACTATAAAACACAGTATAAGAAAAGAAAGGTGGTTGTTAGGTGGATGTTGTCTCCTATGATGTTTGATGACATATGTATACCCATCTCTCCTTACTTTGTTGCCATTGGTTGGGAAAATTTTTTGAACTTAGATGAGACAGTATATAATAAGCTAGTCAGGATATTCTAAACATATATATAAAAAGGAAGAAATTAATGAAAAACTAGCCATTGTCACATAGGTGCATGAATGGGAAATTTTAATTTCTGAAGAAATCTTGAGAGATATACTAGAAGTAGCTCCTATAGGAAGAACTAATTTTTCCTATCATAAGAGGGATGTTAATGATCTGGAGTTAGTCGAAGTTGTCAAATCCATCTACCTTTATGTTGAGAATACCCAGGGAGACTCTGGAGTAGACAATTAGACTTAATACTTGTATCACTTTTAGCTACTTCAATTTTTCCCAGAAGTAGCTTAGTTGAAGGGTGCAAATTGCTAGACACTTATATGGTGTATAATTTTCTAAAAGGGAACAGAATGAATATTCCAGCTATGATCTTATGGTTCATGGTGAATAAGGGGAATCATAAGAATACCACCGGTTGCCTACCTTATGGAATGTTTCTCATCAAGATTTTCAACCATTATAGAGTTCCATTTGCAAATTTGAATTGGTATGCATCGGGTAAGTTTCAACCTTCTATTCTCTATTAATTTAGATACAAATTGCAAAATAATGTCTTAATAGACAAAAGATCTAAAAGAGTAGCAAAAAACTTAGATCCTACTCTAGATCAACAAACTCTTGTTCCTCCTCTAGATGAAAATAGTACAAAACACTATCAATAACTGTACAACATTCAAGCCAATCAAGAACAGATGCTAGAACAAATAGATAGCATGCAAAATCAGCTTCTTGACATGCAGATTTTACTGAGAAAAATCTTTGAACCCCTTCATTTACTCTGTTGCTATTCTTTTCCACCTGGCTTATTCGAACTTGTGATAGGTCCTTCCTCTCTATACTCTATTATTTTTTATAATGATAAAGGGGGAGAGTTTATGTGAATATTTTTTTTGCATATTTCTACATATATGATGATATATTTCTCAATGTAACCTCGATTATATATGTGATTGCTTCTACCGTTGAACTTGTGAAAATCTCTAATATATAAATGATATGTTCCTTTCTTAAGAGACAAGCTCCTTTTAATTATGTTTGAACATAAAAAAGTCACAGGTATCTTTCGAAATCATCTATTTTCTCTTTGAATTTTGAAAAATATATCTATTATTGCTTGTCAACACCAAAAAGGGGGAAGACCATTGCCATTAATTATCAAGTTGAAAATCTGGATTATGATCTACCAAGTTGGTATGCCGCCTCCTATTTTGTGATTTTCATTAGTGATGGAGATGTTAAGAGAAACCCAATAGCCAGCTGCATAACTTGAGAACCATAAGCATATTTTGTAAAGATAAAAACCTAAGCCTAATAGGTTTAAAATTTCTAGTTTGGCTCATCATCAACTAAGAAATTGTTATTCTGGTCTCTACACATATAAAACTTGTCCATACCCTGTTGGATACTTTAAGCTCCAAATTGAATTAGATCACTTTAGTTGAACTTAACCTTAACGATAGCCTATAATATGCAATATTCTTACAATATACATATAAGCGCACAAATTAATTGGAACTCATTCCAACAAAAGTGTTTATGGATTAATGAGTGCCATGTTATGGTAGTAAAGATGATTAAGCTAGTTGTCGTCGACAGTTTTTGATGTTTACAGTGTTAGGGGTAAATAATTAAGATGGGTTTTTGAGCCGGAAAAGAAATAATTTCAGGTTGAGTTTTTCGGTTTCTGGTTAAGTCTCGCGTTATTGGGCTCCTTGAAAAGTGGGACATATTTAGATAATAGTGTCACTTGTCTAAAAAAGTTGTCATATTAATAAAAAGTTATCAGAAAAATTAATAAAAAAATTTTATTATGAATTTTTCATAAAATATAAGAATTTATCATTAAATTGTTAAAATGTAGAGTCTTAATCAAGTTCATGAAACTACATAAAAGTTAATATCTTTTACCTTATTTAATCGTATTACTACTGGCCCTTTAAAGGCAAATGACAAATGTTCATGCATTTGCGTCAGTTGATTTTATTATTAAGTTATTGCATTAGTTTTGTGAAAAAGCATGTGGTGACAGTTCTGTTAGGCCACTTAATGTTTAGATTCATATAGCACCCGAGACTAGAGAGAGTGACTCTAGATAAATAATCAATGTTCTTACGTGGAAATATTAGTCGAATGCTGCTTGACAAGTTTTTAAAGTATCTTGCAAATTTTTTTTACAGAATTCACCCCCTGTTATGTATGTTTACTTTATCATTTGATACCAGAGTGAGATTTAACATTTATTGTATTTTATGGTATGTGATAGATTATGGCAAACAATTTGAGAAGCCTCTGAGGGTAAGTGGAAATATTAGTAGAATGCTGCTTGACAAGTTTGTTTTCAAGTTTTGGAAAACATGTACCTGACTTTTGATGTTTATGCTGTCATATTACTCCGCAGGGGCCTCAGATTCGTTAAGCAAGTAATTTGTATTCCTCTCATTAGAAAGGACTCGGTAATTGCTATTAGCAAACAGAGCAAAAGAAACAAACAAGTCATCAAACACTTGGTATTCCATATATGTATCTGTCATATATCTCTATATGACAGATACATTAGATTCCATTCATATAGAGATATACGACATGTATCTGTCGTATATCTGTCATATAGAGATATATGACAGATACATTAGATTCCATGTATGACATGTATCTGTCATATAGAGATATATGACAGGGACATTAGATTCCAGCTTCATTAACAAGTCATCAAACACTTGGTATGGTACAAATTAAGACGGTGGAATCTGCATAACACTCTATTTAAGCATTTATAATTATTAAATAATATTAGTATTATAGAATATACACATATTTTAAAATAATTAGATTTACTGAATTAACAATTTTAACGTTTATGATTAGTTTTATTTTTATAAATAAACTTTTATTATATGATACTTATTGCATAGAAGTTTTAAAATGATTAAAGCAAATTAAGAATTATTAATATTTGTGGATTAAATGAATAACTTATATTTATATTTTTATTGCATAATTTAATATTTAGTATATATTTAAAATTGGAGTTACATGCTAAATTTTGATGTATTTATCTCTCTCTCTCTGCCTCTCAATATTTATAGTTTTTCAAAAGAAAGTTTTAAATATAAGTTATTTAAAATCTTCGAAAAAGTAATTAGAATCAATAACTTTTGGTGTTAAAATAGTTTTTTAAAAGAAAATATTTCTGAAACAGATAAACGAATGCACTAAAACCTTTGCGTAATTGTTTTATTTATCAAAAGAATCATCAGTCAAGCAAGAACTGGAAAGCTCACCTTGTTTCTTAAAATTAGAATTCTTTATATTGATTTAATCTATCTGCAATTGCATAGACACTACAACAAATCAATCTATTTGCGACGTTTTAATTGGCGACGATTTACAAATCGTCTCTAAAAGAAAACATTTAGCGGCGATTTAAGTCTTCATTGTTATAAGTAAAGGATGTTACGACGTTTCCATAAAACGTTGAAAAAGTGAACATATTTTACAACGATTAGGTGATATCGTCGCAATAACATCAAGTTTTAATGACGTATAAGCAAAATCCTCGCTAAAATGAAAGATTTTTTGGGCAATTAGAAGTGTTGTCGCCAGATGTTGGCTAAATCAATGTAATTGGCGTCAATTAAAGAAAAGCGTCACAAATGGCCAGAGTAAATAGCGAAAGAAATGTATACTGCATCGTCAATAATCGCCTTTTTTGCGACTATTCGAATAATCGTCACGCAAGGGACGTAGAAACGTAATATTGAGCAACGATACTTGAATACGGTTGCAAAATGTGTTTTTAGTGCGACGATTTATTTAGTTCATCGCAAATTTATTTAAATTCGTCGCAATTGTGATGGCATTTTGGATGATTATAATTGTCGTCGCAAAATGTATTTGTTAAATATTTTCCATATATTTTGAGGTGAATTTTGATGAATTTTTGTATGTTATAGTATTTTTAAAATTAATAATATTTTGGAAGATAGTTTGTTAATGCTAAATGTACTTAATAATCGAAGTTAAAGTTAATTATAATTGGCATTTTTATAATCCTAGTGAAGATAACTTTTTCTGGCAAGTTGTTCTCAATGTTAAAAATATATTGTTGAAAAACACATGGTAGGTTATTTAAAATATGGAAAGTAAATATATTTTGGACATAAAAATATTTGTGAAACAAAATGTTAAATTTGAACATTGGTAAAAATATCATAATTTTAAGTTAACAACTAGTCTTAATCATTAATTTTTATTAACAATAAAATAATAATTTATAAAAATTTTCGAAATGGTAGCAATATAATATAATCATACATGGTAAGTAGTACAAACTTTTAATTAGAAGTTTGACAATTCTTACAGACATAGAACAACAACAATAATAACGACAATAGTATGCAACCTTACTCTTAACTAGTAGAGAGGCTATTTGAAAATTTATTATAGATAAAACAATAATTTAAGTTTAAAGCTGAGTCCAGCTAATTGCATCGAAAAATGACAATGATATAATTATTTTTTTGGATTCCAAGTGACATGAGAGTCGATAAAGGTAAATGACTTTTCTATGTCTAGACTGCCAAGAAGGGAACGACACTAATTGAAGTAGTGAAAGATCTTCCCTCAGCTGTAGGGTTGTTAACACCCTCTTCCAATAGCTTCTTCGCTATAGCTAAACTTCTAGAGGATACAATGAATGAGTCCCCAAATTTAGTATGGAAGACAACTTGTTCAGATGAACTGTCAGTATGATGCGTTTCACCTTAAACATAATCAGTCTAAAACTTAGATTGCTAGTTTAGTGAAATTGTATAACAAACCCAAATTGGAACACATGCATACCTGAATGACCATACCAAGTCATTGGAATCGACGAATTTTTCAAGACAACCAATTTTCCTAATCCTTTACGAACCATTGTGACATCGCCTCCACCTCCATTTTCATCTATGTTCTCTTGAAGATTGAAAGAAGCTTAACACAAGATATAATATATACAATCAAATGTTCATATATATAATAGGTTGATAACAAGAAATGAGATCTAGATAATAAGGAAAGTGAGGTAGTTCGGATGATACTAAAAACTTTGAAGAAGAAGATCAACCATAGAAGGCAAACAATTATTAGTGTATGAAGAGGGGATGTGTTCTGCATTGTTTTTTTACTTCGTTGAGGACAATTTTGCCACATTCTTCCCAACGAAATGAATTTCCATCATCAAAAACTAGTTGCCACGTCGACATTCCTCATTGAATCAGTTTAAGAGTTATATTTTGTAAAAGTGAATTTAGAATAAAATTCATTATGTTTAATGAAATTTTCGATGATAAGTGAAAGTACTATAATTTAGTAGTTATACATCTTCAATCTGCATAATAAGATGAAAGTTACCCTAATTAAAATAAAAGTAATTCATTTACCCTTTATATCATATCTAAATTTTAGAATTTAAAATAAATTACACATTACCTTGTTGTTGATGTAAAGAAATATGGTATTATCTATATAAGGTTATGTTATTATTATTACAAAAATAGTTAAATACTCTTTTAGACCTTTCATCAAATCTTTAGTAGGCTTTCCTGAAAGAATTGTTGAAGGTCGTAAAAAAAAATCAACCCATTTAAAACAAACAAAGGAAGATAATAGATCATCTTGGAAAGACAAAAATAAACACGATCCGTACACCATATGCCAAGAAAAAGAACTCACAATAAAAAGCTAAACATTTATTGAAAATAGAGCCCAAGAAGGATGGTTTGCAAAGTGAAAGTACTATAATTTAGTACTTATATGTCTTCAATCGATCACAATGAAGCGTAGAAGTGGCAATTTACGTAGATAATCGAAACCACATCACAACAAACAAAGGGACAAAGAAGACAAGAAAAGCATATCACAACAACCGAGAGATTGAAAGTATAATATAAAACTGACAATATATAAGGTGGATGACTTACTTGGATGGACGGTCAATCAAAGACTACCACAATAGAAGACGAAGATTCACCATGCACGAGGCTTCTTCAACAATTGCCAAAACCAGAGGGAGAATGGATGAAAATGACGAATAGTCGAAGATCAAGATGGCTTTATCTTTGCCTTTAATTTCGTGCTAATAACCTAGTAGGGAACAACATTATTTGATGTACAATAAAACAATGAAGTTTTTTGTACAAATAAAGATATCGTTTGTTGTTGGACAGTGGACGAAAATGAATGCTGATGATGAACACAAAAATGACGTCGTTTTTAGTTAACGTAAGCATCGTTGTTTTTGACAAAATCAAAAGAAATATACCATTTAGTGATATATTAATTTATGTTTATGATATATTTAAAAACTTAGCAAAAATCAGTAAAATAGTAAAAAAGTGTAGCATTGGCGACACTTTCAAATATTGGTCATCAAAAGTAACATTTTGCGACGTTTTGTGATATCATCGCTAAATAGATGGACAAATTAGCCGAAGCGAAACGTCTTTGTGTTCATACGAACTTTGACAATTTTTAAATTGGTCGCTAAATACGTGATGACATTTTCTTTTTGTGACGAAAACATTATTCGTCGTGAAATATTTGGACCTTTAAAAAAATTAAGTTGAGATGACGTCGTTTCTTCAACGCCAAATGACATCATCTCCACTTCTGTTAAATGAAAAACGCTGAGGTTATCCCCCAAATTTTCCTCACCCTCATGTCTACTTTTTCCTTTTCCCTCTCTCTCGTGTCGGTTTGTCATCATTTTTTTTCTCCTCACCAAAGTTTGTGTGCTTCTATTTTCTCCGGTCGTCGTCCACTTGTCCTTCAACCAAGGTTAGTCATGTAGCATTTGTTCTTTGTGATGAACGTCTTGTTCCTAATGTTGGTATTTAAAGAGAAAATACTTGACATTTTGCGATATTTTTGGAGTGTTTTTATGTTTGTTTTGATAATGTGTGGTGCATTTGGCTTTGTAGTGTGTTACAGTACGTTTAGGAAGGAATAAGACATTACTTTCTTAGGTGATTTGGGATGAATATGTTATGCCTTTGAAGTGTTCGACGAAAGTTCAGAGTGGTCTGTTTAAGACTTCCCCTTTTAGTATTTATTGCAATGCTTTTGCTTCACCTAAAAGTGGGCAAAGAGGAGGATGTATGGATGATGAGCGCCTTCCTTTTCTATTTTTCATATTTCCCATTTCACTGGAACTTTGTACATCGTAGTGATGCCCCAAAACTTGAGAAATTTTCAATGGTTATGTCCTAAAGTTGATGTCCTTTAGGAATGGATGGTTAGTAAATAAGAATAGAATTGTTAGATATTATGAAAAAATTGATTATGAATATAAATACAATTGTAAATATTTTAATATATATAATAGAAGAAGTTGTTGCTTTATATCTAATTTGTTATGATGTTTATCTAGTTAACATGTACTTTAATTTTGTATATTTATTTGAAGAATTAAAGTATGTAAGAGAACATAGACTTAAGCAAATTTTCAGCATAAATTTGTAAAGTTTGATATAAGAGAATTTTCGGTTAAATAAAAATTATTTTTATTTGGTTATTCTCATTGTCAATTAGATTGACTTAGATCTAAGATGCAATTAAATTGACTTAGATTCAGATAATAAAATTATATTATTTTAATACTTAATTGGGTGTTATGGTTTATAAAACATAAATAAAGAGTTTTACAAATTATGACACCAAAATAACCATTAATCTTATAATATGTAATTACAAGAAATTTTAATTTTCTCTCTAATCCTAATTAAAATTTTGAATTCATTTTTAATACTTTATGATCTTTAGAAATGTATAAAATGATTTCTTTTGAAAATTTGCTACTTATATAGCCAAAAATTAATAATACTAGTATGTTATTAACAATATTTCATAATTTATGTTAATTTTAGTATGTTATTAACAATAAAATTGTACTCAAATTTATGTTAATACTGAAAAGATGAAGAATAATTGTATTATATTAAATATGAAATTCCTTTATTTTGCAGGCTTTGTTTTGTGTTCAAGAGCGTTGATAATCGTCTAACGATCTCTTTTACAGTTTGCAGTTGTCCGTCCATCTAGGTAAGTCGTCCAACTAATGTCTCCAATATGTTTTGCTTTGCTAGTTGGAGTATTTGTAAGAAAGATGTTTGGTAATTACAAATGAGTTCTTGTTTTTATTTTGTTGTTTTCAATATTATGAGTATCATTGATGATAACATAAAATTCTGATTTAATCCGAAGGACTCTAATTAGTAGTAAATTTTATTGTCACGTAAATATTGAAAGAGGATTGCATTTAATTTTGGTATTGTTTGAAACATTGAGGCATAATACTTAGGATGGTATACGTGCTAGAAACTGGAGATGCAGCTCCAATGAGACTTCTAGGTGAAAAATTCCACGAGCCTAGGAGCGACAGTGAGAACTTGCTTTCTAGATTTAGAGGTATAAACAACACCACGTACCTTACTATTTTTTTAGTTGTAACTTTGTCAACGAAATTCAATCCAAAAGACTTTAATTAGTAGTAACTTTTATTGTCACGTAACAATTGAATGAGGATTGCATTTAATTAGGTTATTAACTTTTTATTGTATAGCTACATGGATAAAAGTTGGATGTCTGATCAGAAATGGTCCACTAAATATATAGAAGGAGTTAGGAGTTTTATGTAATTTGTACAACATCAAATGGGTGATGAATGTTGAGTTTGTTGTCCTTGCATCGATTGCTTAAATGTCAACTTTCAAATTCAAGATGTGGTATATAATCACTTGCTAATCCGAGGCATAGATAGATTCTATAGTCTATGGCTTTATCACCGAGAACGTAAGGAAGCAAGTTATAGTAGAAGTGGTGGTACAAGTTATGATGATAATAACAATAATGATGTAAATGATTGTGGTGTTAATGATGATGGTGTTGATGGGATTAACGAGATGTTAGAAGATTATGGGAATTATATGGAGACTATGATTGAAACAAGTATGCCTAACATAATTGGTAGTATTATTGAAGATAATTTTGGGAAGTTATTGAAAGTCGCTCAAGAAGAATTATATCTAGGGTGTTAAAATTTCTGACAACTATCTTTTGTTGTAAAGTTGTTGCATTTGAAGGTCTATAATAAATGGAGTAACAAGTCTTTGACATGTTAATTGACTTACTAAATGATGCATTACTTGTTGGACAAAAATTGCCAAAATCTTACTATGATGCAAAGAAATTGTTAAGGGACCTTGGATTAGGATATATTTCAATTCATGCATGTAAGTATGATTTTGTTTTATTTTGGAAGGAAAGTAAAGAAGCTCAAGAGTGTCCGATTTGTGGTACATCAAGGTGGCAAGTGGATGGTGGGAGAGGAAAAAAGCTAATGAATAAAATCTTTCGATACTTTCCTATTAAACCACGATTACAAAGATGTTTTATGTCAAATAAAACAGCCATGGATATGAGGTGGCATAAAGAGAAACGCATTGATGATAACATTATGCGTCATCTAGCAGACTCAATGGCTTGGAAAGAATTTTATAGAAAGTTTCCATGGTTTGCATAGGATTGTCGTAAT
The DNA here is from genome assembly GCA_027576715.1 of Erythroxylum flavicans. Lineage (NCBI taxonomy): Eukaryota > Viridiplantae > Streptophyta > Magnoliopsida > Malpighiales > Erythroxylaceae > Erythroxylum > Erythroxylum flavicans. Next base: position 3,976,104 of record JANZXP010000006.1, read on the forward strand.
GTTTGACTTGGATTAACCTCAGATGGATGTAATCCTTTCGGTAACATGAGTTGTTCATGTAGCATGTGGCCGATAATTTTAGTGCCATACAATTTTACCTCTATAGAAGTGTACAAAGGAGTGTTTTATGTTATTGTCTTTGCTTATTTCAGGTCCTACTACTCTTGGTAAGGATATTGATGTTTACATGCAACTATTAATTAATCACTTAAATGACCTATGAGAATTTGGAATATAAACTTTTGATGTCGTTTAAAGTGAAACATTTAGAATGCATGTCGCTGTTTTGTGGACTATAAATGATTTCCTAGCTTATGAGAATTTGTCTGGGAGGAGCATTAAAGGGTATATGGCTTGTCCTATGTGTAATCACTAAACTTATTCAATAAGGCTACAAAGTAAAATATAATATACAGGTCATCATCGTTATTTGAAACATAAGCATAAATGGCGAAGAAGTATATTGTTTAATGGCAAAGCAAAATTGGGTGAAGCTTTGTTGTAGTTGTTTGGTGATGATATTGTTTACCATCTATCACATATGGGTGACTTTACACTTGAGAAACACCCAAGTAATAGAAAGAGAGAGAAATGATGTTGAACTCAATTGGACAAAAAAAAGCATAATTTTCAATTTAGCATATTGGAAGGAATTACTATTGAGTCATAATCTTGATGTAATGCATATTGAGAAAAACATTTGTGAGAATATGTTTGGAACTATGATAGGAATTGATGGGAAATCAAAAGACACAATTAAGGCTATACTTGACTTAGAAGACATAAATATTATAAAAGACTTGCATTTGAAAAGAAGAGATGATGAGTCATACATTATTCCCCCTACTTATTACAACATGTCAAAAAGGGAGAAACAATTTTTCTGTCAGTTTCTCCAATTAGTGAAGTTTCCTGATGGTTATGCATCAAATATAAGCCGTTATGTTAATGTTAAAGAGGGAAAAGTATCAGGGTTGAAAAGTTATGATTGTCATGTACTTTTGCATCGATTACTTCATGTTGGAATACGTGGATGTTTGACGAAGGATGTGTCCATAACTTAGGGTCAATTGGGAGAGTTTTTAAGAAATTATGTTGTAAGACACTTAAAGTTGAAGAGTTTGACAAAATGGAAAAAGACATAGCTTTAATTCTATATAAGCTTAAACTACTATTCCCCTCATCATTTTTTGATGTTATGGTTTGGCAATTCACTTACTATATAAACCAAAACTCTGTGGACCAGTTCAATTTCGATGGATGTTTCCGATTGAAAGGCAATTCATATTAACTTTTACTTTTTTCAAAGTTATTTATTATTAACAATTCCTAATATTTTGCGTTTTGTTTAGGTTTTTATGCTCTCTTATAGAGAGCGTTATGTACATAATAGAACTCAACCTGAAGGATCTATTGTAAAGGCTTATATAGCAAGTGATGCTTGACATTTTGTTCAATGTACTTAAGTGATGTGGAGACAAGATTTAATAGACTAGAACATAACTTTAATTTTGATGGAGAGGGTGGGTTGTCAATTTTCTCCTAAAAATTAAGGCCACTTAGTGTGGGTAAATATGTGGAGTTAACTAAAGACGAATTCCAATTCACCCATTAGTCTATTTTGAATAATTGCGAGAAAGTCAATATATATATGAAGTATGTATATTCCATTTGATTCAAACAATCATATTAAAATTTTTTCTTTGAATCTCATTTCCTTACTGTTATTTACTTTTTTAAATAAAGAGCACAAAGAGTCCATTCATAGCAAAAGGATTATTAATGTTGAAGAAAGTCATAAGCTGAAGTTTGAATCATGGTTTAGAAATAGAGTAAGTTACATATTGATGACATATTACGAACATATGACAAGTTGTATGTCAAAATAACTTCTCATTTCATTTTGTCATATAGATGATACGGTTAAATAACCGTAACGTGCATGAAACGACAACAACATTATATAGTTTAGCATGTGGGCCTCATATTTGTAGGAAAAAACATACAGATTGCATTATTAATGGGGTGAGATTTCACATAGAAGATCGAGATAGTCGATTTAGAAGCCAAAATTGTGGGGTTGTTGTTAAGAGATGACATGACAACGGTTTTATTGACTTCTATGGTGTCATTTCTGAAATAATATAGTTGCACTACATTAAGGATAAGAATGTTATTCTATTTAAGTGAAAATGATTTAATCCTACTGACATGAAAATGAACGGGAACATTACTAGCATCAATTTTAGTAAGACATGGTATGATAGTGATCTTTTGTCCTTACAAGTCAAGTGAAGCAGGTTTTCTACCTCAACGATACTGTATTAGGTAGCAATTGGAAAGTTGTTCAAAAGTTTCAACACTGAAATGTCTTTGATTTTTATGGAAGGGATAATGGTCAATTCAATGAGGATGAAAATGAAGTTTATTAAGAGATTAGATTAGAGTTCAATAATGAAGCCATTCGAATTGAAGATACAGATATATCATCATTCCATTGGTGAGATGTTAAACCAAAGATAGTACAACTTCATTAACTAAATGAAGTCCAAGTCAATTTTATTGTACAAACAGATAAAGACTATACTCAGGATGAATTAAATGACAATGATGATATTTTGGCCGAATATACTAATGATGAAGAATCTAATGATAATGTAATTAATGATGATGATTTTCAAAATCTTGATCATGATGATGAATGTATATAAATTGTTTATATTGTTTGAAATGTTATGTTCATATTTGACTTATGTTGTTGATGTTTAAATTATGTTTATTCAGGAAGAATCAATGCATATGCGTATTGTTGATGTTTTACTTATATTTATACTGAATGTAGGTGTTTGATTTATGTTCATGCCTAATGTTTAGTTTTGACTTGTGTTTGATTTATATTCATGTGGAATGTTGATGTTTGAGTAAAGATTATGCATTATATTGATACTTTATTTATAGATATTCAATATAATGGGACCTGGTAGAAATAAGAGAAAGAGGCTGGTAACCACCGAAGATGTTCCTCCCCCACAGTAATCAAATCAATCCGTCACAATCAATTAACAACCACTGATATCATCCTTCAATGAAGGCAATCAGCAACAACCTATATCTACCTCAACTAGTGTTGAGAGATCTTCAGGTCTGTGAACTACCTATATTTACAGTTATGCTCAAAATATTTACATGTTTAACGTGTTTTTTCTTATCATTATTATTTTATTGTCAAGTTCCAATACCGGCATAAGAAAAAGAGGTAGAGGTATTACTAAAGGATTTGAGTTGCAATGCATGAATGTTGCAATGAACAGCAAATTGTCTATGCATATTGACCCCATGTAACATTGTCCTGTTGATAAGATCCAATCAACAAAATTGTCCAGTGAGTTGGGAGTCCTTGTCAGGAATGAATTACCGTGCCTTCAGCATGCCAGGCAGTTGAAAGAAGACAACTTGCTACATAATGCTTTGGACAGTTTTGGTAATTTTTTAATTCATTTTATTATATGTATTACGATTTTACTTATTTAAAGCATAAGTTAACTTATACGTGTTGTTCACAGATGAAGTTCAATATCATCGATATTGAGAACCCTGAAGTTTCAAACTATGTCAGTTCACTGTTGAAACAAAGGGCAAAGGATCATCGTTATCGACTTCATAAATACTATAAGTCTTTTCCTTCAGATAAGGAGGCAAGGAGACATATTCTAAAATGAGTAACTCCAAAAAATTGGAGTGAAATGTGTGATTATTGGGCCTCTGTGAAGGTTAAGGTTTGTCTTCTTTCTCTTCATATTTTCTTCCATTAATTTTGCTTTTGCATTTAATGACTATTTCTTCTCTTTATTTAGAAAAAGTGTGAGAAAGCCAAGGTTAACAGAGAAAAAATGAAAACTCCTCACAATACCGGCTCCAAATCATTTGTTGTCATACGACAAGAATTTGTAAGTGTAATGTTTAAAAGTTATTATTCTATTAGTTAATACAATAAAATCTAATGTGTGCCAATTTGTTTTATTCATATAACAGAGCTAGACTCAACTTTATGGACAAGAGTGTGGTAGGATCACACTCTATAAGTGGACACACTAGAAGAAGGTAAAGGCTGGATATTTGAAGAGGCGCAAAATAATTATTTAAGTATAAAAATTTTAATTTTAAAGTTTATTTATTTATGTAATACTAAGTAATAATATTTGAATTACATCTCGATTTTGTGTTTTAAATTATAGGACAAGATGCAAGAGTTGCTGCAGAGATCATTGTCTGATGGGAATGAGCCCGATGTGAATGAAATTTGCAACAATGTCCTTGATACAAGATTAGAGTATATCAAACGTCTTGGGTATGGCCCTAAGCCAATTAGTTCATCATAATCACGACCAACATATGTAACGACGCTTCAAGAGGAGAACCGGTCACTTAAGGCTTAGTTGCAACGTAATGAAGAAAAGTTAGATCATACTTAAGAAAATTACAATATAATGAGCAAAAACTAGATCGTACTGAAAGAGTATTGACCAAGCTAAAAAAGATGGTCAAACAAATACTTAGGCCACAGTATATCAGTAGTAGTGACGATGAGGAGCCTTAGTTTGTTAATAAATTTTTAAAATTTTTGTAATTAACATTTAATTACATGTTTTTGTATAAAATGCGTATCATTTTTAATTATGAAACATTTTTATTTTATTTTATTTTATTATTATATAAACAATTTGTTACCAACAATAATTACAAAATGTGACTAAATTATAATTCAAACCATGTTAAAAACAATAACTTGAACTAAAAATGTAGTTAATAATTATAATTAAATATTAAATTGGTAATAGGGGAGTAAAAATAAATATTCGTCACTAAAAGTTTTTAGCTATAAATATAAAATCGTCACCAAATCTTTTACCTTCGCTTTCCAGAATGTCTCTAATAACATTTAGCTACGTTTTAATTTTTGTAGCCAAAATATATTCTGCTACCAAAATAAATCGTCAATAAAATTTATTATCTACGCTTACGTTAACGAAGGTAATTATCTTTACCTACCAAAATTAAACGAGACAATAAGTTATCTACGATTATTTCTCATCTCATCGCATATTCTTATAGTAATGAAGTAATGTTTGTAGCAAAATCTTTTTGGCGACGATTCCTTGAAAATGTCGCAAATAATTTTTTGCTATCGAACTTTTGCGACCATTTGTTCGACGTTTTTTTCTTCGCTAAAATTTTTTTATGACATTTTAGTTTCATTCAATGACATTATATTTTGTAGCCAAAACCCTTCTCTGTTGTAGTGAGAATTCATAGTAGCAACTTATAAAATCTGGAGAATTTTATTAATCTTAGCCAACAATGAAACTAAATAAAATCATAATTGATGAAAGGCAATTAAAATACTAAACTAATTCAGTAAGATAATTAAATAGAAAGAAAAGATCAAGATAATAAAATGTTAAGGTTTTGAGGTTCATTTGTAAGAAATTTCAATTATCGTACAACGATTGATTGTCAACGTTGAAATAATAATTAATCTAATGTACCTATGTCTTTTATTAAGGCACATAGTTATATCTAATTAAGTAATCGCCATCTCTCGAATCTCTTTAGTTATCACACTAGTATGAGAAATCTTTTTTCTATATCTAAAATATTTGAACATATTGTACATCTCTTATTCCTTCATACAATCTCTAAAATTAAATCTATAATAATTAGACATAAATCCAACAATTAAGATCAAAGAGAATAAATTCAACCAAAGAACAATAACTCATGCATTAGTAATTGAAATATCCAATATAAACTACACCCCTAATCCTAACTAGGTTAGCTATTAAATATTATAAACATAAAATTAAACAATTAGTCTTAACATTAAAGAAGATAAAGAAGGAATACATAGAATAAGATATCACAATTTTTTCTAACTTGAGGATGATCTTCTTCCAATCCTTACTTCTAAACTTTCTTGATGTTAGGAACTGATAAATAATAACTAAAGAAAAAATGGTTACCAAAAGCTTCCCCCAAAACACTTAAGAAACCTCCCTAATAAATCTTCTTAAAAGTATTTATAGCATAGGTTACATTATAAAGTCTTAAGTTTGATTAAAGTATGCTTCTATACATCTTTAGATTATGTGTTATGAGACCAACGTTAAACCAACTTCCACACCGATATTGGTTAGCTTCTAGAACTTTATATGTGTAAAGATTGATGAGACAGGTATCAGTCATAAATACCACTATGGTGTTAGTTTACATATGTTTCTTAAACTTGTCTATCTAATAACATATTAGAACTAATTCCATTTCCAACACCTGTGCCAGTTATATCCTATTTCAAGATTCTCTAGTCTTCTCAAGTTTTTGGCATCTTCAAGGTTGAATTGATCTCTAATGCCTTCTACTATTTTCTTGTCCATCTTGTAAACTTCTAATAGACTTTAATATTTTCTTGATTGCACAAATATGGAGAATAATACACTAATATTTGAGATTTGTCTCAAATAATCACTTACAAGACAACAAACTAAATATAGGAAAATATCATACAATTCCATTAAAAATATGCCATAGAAGTGCTAAATTACAAACTAATGTAGCCTTTATAAACATGTAAAATATAGACATTTTTTTTGTTTCACACTTAACTTAATGGTTGTCCTCAAGAAATTGGCAGCAAAACAACCTAACTAACAAATTACACTAACTAAAATAAGAAAGAATTCCACTTCTATAGGTATATGGTGACATTTAGCATATGACATAAGCCTTTAAACTCCTAGGTGTTACCAATGGAGAAGTTATAATATCTTAAGAGTTTGCTATGTTATCATAAATATTGATATACACCAAAGCTTTTGGGATGAAATATATGTGTCCTGTCAATTGGTCCAAACCTAATATCACATTTTGGTTGTTTTTACTACTCTTTTTAAAAAAGGAGTTGGAAATGATTTCTCTAGTCTTCCACTACATCATTGAAAAAAATTGTTATTGCTTTTATGGATAATAGATGTATATATCAATTTACTCAACTTTTTACCTTTAAACTTTCTTTACTTCTTAAGTATGTGGTATATAAATAAAAAATTTGCATATTACTTTAAAAAACTTGGAGTTATTGATTTCAAATTCCCACTAAGAATTCAAGTACATTACTATCATCAATAAATATTGCATTATATGTTCCTATAGAACTCGTATCATATATTAACTTGCTTTTAATTATTTATGTTGTTTTTAAATTTTTACTAATTGCTGCTCAAGTTATAATAGCTTAATATGGAAATACAAGTCTTTCTTATGGTGGGAATCTCATTTTAGAACTTCAATTCAAATATGATGTATATGGATACATTTGAAAATGTTGGCCTTTATTATGCCAATTTTAGGCAAGTGAGATGAGGAAGGATATAGGTTAACATCACATTGATAAGGTCTAGAGGTACTCGGTTTTAACTTTTGGGAATCATTAAGACATTGCATCAAACCAAAGTTGTATTAGAATAGCAAACCTTATAAAAGTTCATGTGGGTGTTGATGTATATGTAACCCATAATTTAAACACACCTTTCCCTAGTCTTGATATATTATAAATAATTGGAGGATAGGACATGTTAGTGACCATGATGATGATGAACACAATTAAGATGACAATGAATAGAAAAATGAACATGATGAACATATGGATGAACATATTGAATGTGTACAATCTGATTTCCATATAGACATTTTGGATAACCATCAACTAGTTTAAATCAATTCAACTAATTATGGTAGTTTTATTGATAGTGATAAATATCATAGTGGAAAGGAGCTAGGTGAAGCTTTGCATAAACCAAATTTAAGTATTAGACATAATCTAATAGGTGTTGCATAATAGTGGAGATTGCTTATGAAGTTTAGAGTTGTAAAAGAATTTAAAGATGTTGTTATATAATGTCAACATGCTACAATATAAGGTTGAAAGAGGAGTGAGAGTAATAGGATTAGCGTTAGGTATATTAAAGGATGAGCTTGAGAGTTGTATGTAGGATATGATAAGAACGAAAAATGTTTCAATGTAAAGACTTACAAATATGATTAAAGTTATTTCACAACTAACAAATCGATATTAGTTTATGCCAAGTTTTTTATGAGACATTTCAAAGATAGATTTTTGAAAAGCCTAATATCTAAACCAAAAAAAAAAAGGTTGCAGATTGCAGAGAGAAACTTAATATTTTTGTTAACTTAAACATGTATATAATAGCAAAGAGGAGAATGAGAAAAGAGATGGCAATAATTATGTAAACAAAAATGCCAAGCTACATGGATATATACATGAGTTGAAGTTAAATAATCTCATATTAACAATGGAGTTACAACTATCAAGGAATCAGAACACCTCCTTACTACATATAATGACAAATGAACATTTCATTATTTTATTAATACTTCATTATCTTTTGTTAGGCATCTTATTCATACTTCATTATCTTTTATTGCAATTCAAAATGTTATATATTTGTTGGACCCCGATCCTCTCCATACTAGTAATGCCTGTGATTAGATTTTTGTTGAGGATTAATTTCGATAAATTTGATTTTGATTAGGTTTTAATCATAATGTTTTGGGGGTAGAATTTTTTT
>JANZXP010000006.1:4000750-4019660 GCA_027576715.1 Erythroxylum flavicans
CATGAAATGTATTCATTTACCACACTTGGACCCGTTTCTCTGGTCCGACCCGTTCTCTGGAAACGGGATGTTACATACTATGCCTTTTATTTTCTTTGGTCCTCTTATGTCTGGTTTGCTAAGTTGTTGCTACACGTCTCAACTTGCTTCTTCTTGCTATGATATCATTTTATCTTTCCAACTGCTGTGTGATTTGTTTCTACCATCTACTGCATTGTTTCATTTTTTCTGGACTTTGGTCTGCCTTACTTCATTTTCCAGCTAATTTATTTTTGCTACTTTGCATTTTCTTCTCCAATTTAGACAGCTTTAGCTTTCTTTCTCCAAAATAGCTCCACATCTCATAACCTCCCAAAAAAAATGTAAAAACACCATAATTATAACAATATCCATCCAATGTGCTCAAAAAATACCCCAAATTGATAAGTAAATTAATAACCTATCAAACTCCACCACACCTAAACAATGCTTGTCCCTAAGCATTCAAAAGACTTGAAAGTAAAAAAGACAAAACAAAACCAAGCTAAACAATTCTATTTACAACTCTTTGAAAAATTCAGCCAAGATGCATTATTTTACCGAACCAAGATCACAATTAAGCCACAAGCATTTTATAGGATTCAACTCTAGAACAACCATCACAATTCCCAATGACCTTTCCAAACTCAAAATGCACTAGATCTGACCTCACATGAAGATTCGCTCAATACGCTCAAGAAGCGTTTATAGGACATTTCACTCATATTCGCCACAATAGAATGACATTACCATATGCTTGCAAATATATCACATCGCAACCACTTGTGAATTTTGTGCAAAAATCAAGAAGGTCTTTTATTTGTTTGTAACGGTGCTAAGGACAAGGGTAGGATGAAAAGATTATTTAGGCTATAGTTATCAAAGGAAATATAGACTACATTGCTCAACTTCAATCTAGAAACCAAAAACAATGTCCTAGTAATGGCAACAATTGATGTTCAATTATCACAACTTGAGGATCAATTTCACAAAAATAACCATATGAACACTTTATAACCCAATTAATTGATTAACCCATAGCTGCACAATGAATAATCAAGAGTTTAAAGCACCATGGTTAAGCGTACTTTTCTTTCCCTTTCAAACTTGTGCCTTTTTTTCTCTTTCTTTTATTTTTTCTTTTTTCTTTTTCTTTCATTTTTCTTCATTTTTGTTCTTTTTTTGGGGCAATTCACAATCTTTCCTCATCACATTTCAAGAACATCATAAGATAAGATATCACTTTGACCATATTTGTTACCATTACATGTCCACCTCAAACCACAAACCAATAAGTTTAAGTAACTAGTCATCCATTCCTTTAATAACAGGTTGAACACGAAAGTCAAAACACACGACTTAGGCTAATTTTATGGTTTTTGTTTCAAAGAAAATAGTTACAGCTTTAACTGGGTTAACTAGGGGAATTAACTCATAGGGTAAGTTTTAGAAAGCCAAAAATGGTTAATTTTAAATGCCTTTATTATTTTAATGCACCAAATTCATTAGTGGTCTCAGCATACATAATAGAGCGAGTTCTAGAATGATCAAACCATTTACGACAACACTTAACAAGAAAACAATTTGAGCACAAAGAATGTAATTGCTCTTTAAAGTCTTAATCCTCACTTATTTAAGTAAGCCTTTGTCAAATGTTACACACTTTTCATTCAAATCAACCATTGCAGAAAAAGATAGTCATTATATCACCAAACCACTATTCATGCTTATAATCTGTCATGTTTTCCCAATTCGACAAAATAATGCACATTAACTTACAAAACAAAATTTTTTTCAAATTCAAGAAATCCCCCAGCCCCTGGGCCACCTAAAATCTACATTTTCCTTAATGTAGAAAAACACAAAGCATGAAACACAAAAAGGAAAGAAAATATAACAAGAACTTAACACAAATCATAATGAATTCTAAAAATTAATAAAGGAGAGGAGAGAACAAAACACAAAAGATAAACAAAGAAAAGAAACTTTCCTGGACAAGCTATGGTCGAGGAGTTGTGTATGGCATGGTTGTTGCCAGCATTGTGGGTATGCATTGATTGCATTTTTTTCCTACAAAGAATAAACAAGCGGATAAGGGTATTGGGTTTTTTTTGTTTTTTACTTTTTGTAATAAAAATAGTTAAAATAACATAAAAATATTTAAGCAAATAAAGAAATTAAATAAGAAAAGAAGAAAACAAAAATCCTTGAGTTGCTTCCCAATCAGTAACTTGGTTTATTATCTTCGGGTAGACACAAATTTCTTGCTTCAGATTGATTCATAAACAGGCTGAATGAAATGAATCCCCCTACAAAAGAGACATCAAAATTGTCAGTGAAAGGTTTAAGTCTATGACCAATTACATTAAATATTTTGTTAGTCTCTAAACATTCAACCTCAATAACACTATGAGGAGAAATATTTATAGCAAGATATGATCTAGTCCATTTAAGCCTCAACTTACTAACCACGAGTTTCAATCGTGAATTATAGAGTAAGAATTTTTGGCCTACCAGAAATTTTTTCCAATGAAAGAATTTGTCATGTAAGTATTTGGTCCTCTCTTTGTACATCTGAGCATTTTCATATACTTTTAATCGTATTTCTTCAAACTCTTGAAGTTGTAACTTTCACTCTTCTCCCATTGCCTAAGCCTGGAAGTTGCATTGCTTAACTGGCCAAAAAGCACGATTTTCAATTTCAACAAGTAAATGATACATCTTACCAAAAACTAATCGACAAGGTGACATTCTAAGGGGTTTTTGTAAGCAATGCGATAGGCCCATAATGCATCGTCTAAACGGGAGCTCCACTCTTTGCGATTGGAATTGATTGTTTTCTCCAAGATACTCTTTATTTCTTGATTGGAGATTTAAGCTTGTCAATTTGTTTGTGGCTGATAGGTGGTTACTTTAAGGTGATGGACTCTTTACTTGCGCATCAAAGCTTCCACCGTGCAATTGCAAAAAAGTGTACCCTGATAATTGATGATTTTTGTAGGTACCTCAAATCTACTAAAGATGCGAGATTTAAGAAATCCTAAAATAACTTTAGAGTCATTAGTATGAGTAGCTTTGGCTTCTACCCATTTTCAGACATAATCAACAGCAAGAAAAATATACAAAAAATCAAAAGAGCTAAGGAAAAGGCCCTATAAAATCCATGCCCCACACATGAAATATTTCATAGACTAAAAAAGGGGTTTGAGGCATTTCATCCCTTACAGATATATTTCCAACTCTTTGAAATTTTTCACAACCTTTGCAAAACAAGTAGGCATCCTTAAAGAGAGTCGTCCAATAAAATCCACTATCCAAAATTTTCCTTGTTGTTCTTTTTGGACCAAAATGTCCACCATGTGCATACTCATGACAAAAAGTAAGAATGGAATGAATTTCATTGTTAGGCACACATTTATGAATAATCCGATCTGAACCTATTTTCCACAAGTATGGTTCATCTCATATATAATACTTAGATTCACTTTTAATCTTATTTTTTTGAAAATTATTCAAATAATGTGGAAGCACACCAGTGAATAGGAAATTCACTATATTAGCAAACCATAGTTCTTTACCTTCTTTACCTGCTTAAACAAACCATAATTACTCATTTGGGAAGGACTTTAAAATTAGAAAGGGGGTCTTCTTCTTGCACTAGTCTGCTTAGATGATCAGCCATATATTTGTTAACTCCCTTACGCTCTTTGATCTCCCAGTCAAATTCTTATAGCAAAAGGATCCATCGTATTAGCCTAGGTTTTAATTATTTCTTTACCATGAGGTATTTAAGAGCTGTATGATCAGAATAAACCACATTTTTAAATCCTAATAAATAAGACCTAAATTTCTTAAACACAAATACAATAGTTAAAAGCTATTTTTTGGTAGTGGTATAATAGTATTACATTGGGTTCAATGTTCTTGATGCTTAGTAGATAATATGGCTATTTCTCCCTACTTTTTGCCCAAGTACAACCCCTATAGCATAGTGACTCGCATCACACATGAGTTCAAATGGAAAATCCTAATTCAGAGGTTGTATGGTTGGAACAGACGCGAGCAATGCCTTTAATGTCTTAAAAGCATTTTTGACACTCTTCATCAAATGTAAAAGTCACATCATTTTACAACAATCTTGATAATGGTTGAACGATCTTGGAAAAATCTTTTATGAATCTTTAATAGAAACTTGCATGACTAAGAAAACTAAGAACCTCCCTAATATATTAGGATATGGTAAATTTGCAATTAAATCGATCTTAGCCTTATCTACCTCAATACCCCTGGCTGAAACTACATGACCTAAAGCTATTCCTTCTTTAACCATAAAATGACAATTTTAATAACTAAGAACAATATTGGTGTCAATGCAACGTTGCAAAACCTTGGACAAGTTATCAAGACAATGATTATTAAATATCTAGGAATAGAGTTTTCAAATGGATTCCTTAAAATACAACCAAATATTTTGAAAAAACTCCAATAATTTCCCGATAATTTAAAAAATGTAAAAGATATACAAAAATTTTTAGAATTACTCAATTATATCTCAGATCAAGGATTTTTGAAAGAATTAGCAAAGGAATGAAAAATTTTACAAATTAAATGTAGTCTAAAACAACAATGGTCATGGACTGATCAAGATATTAAAGCCATTCAACGATTAAAAAATCTATGTACAAATTTACCAGAATTATACTTTTCTTTTGTATATGTTGAATAAGTAGATGAATAAATCTACACGTAAGACAGATAGGCATAATTAACACAAATTTTTATAATCAATATCAAGATAGAATATTTTATCAAATAGATATTGCTTAAGTATGGGTCTAAAACCATAAATCAATAAGTTATTAAAATAAGTTATAAGATCAATGGTATTTAGACAGGTAAAACTTGCAGTTATAAATAGAAAAATATGTGTCAGATAAGCGATAAGTAAGTGCTTCAGATGTATTAATGAGTCCTGATTGATTTTAAGGCATTGTTGGTAGAGTCCTTCAAAGCAGTGTAGATTGAACTGATTAATTAAGTCCCATGTAACGTCATAATGAGGAGGATCATCAATTGGTGGATATTGACCATTGCTGATGCCGATCTATATATAAGCGATGCGTGTTAGGAAAATAATTGAATCTTTTAGAGTATTTGCTTTTTGAAATAATTGTTTCGTCTAAGTTTTGTGATTGTAATGAAATTCCTAATTTTAGAATAGTGTTAAATTTTATTTTTCCATAAGCTAAATTTCCAGAACATCAAAGACTTTTTCATACAAATGATAGAAGAAATTAGTTAAGAAAATATATTAGATATAGACAACGTAGATTTAACAGAATCGACAGGAACTTTTCATATAACTACGTTATTATCTAATGAGAAACAAAAACAAATTGTTAAATCAAATCTCAATTATTAAAGAAATATTATCACAAAAATGTTTAGAAGCAAAATTACATAAAAAAATTATGACATAAAGATATACAGTTATGTTATTCTAAATACTCTGAAGTATGACAGCAATATGGATGTGACCATCCACAGTATTTAAAACCAAGAAAACAACAAAGATATGAGAAATATAAATGGAAAAAATATTTATGTAAGGTTTTTAGACATGCTGATGTTTCCTTTTCATGAATTGAATAATTTCTTTGAGTGGGATTAAAAGTCCCATTGAGGTATTTACATAAAAGATATTTCCTTGAATTAGGAGTTTTTACCATAAGGCACCTTGCCCATGTATCATTGCTTGCATCAATCTGAACTAATAATTGATCAGAAAGAGAATAATTATATTTTTTATTGGGTCTAACAGATTTTCACTATAGACATTGCCTATTAATGTTTCTATTTCAGTTTGTAATGTTATATTATGAAAAAACTCCAACAATTTGTCGATAATTTAAAAAATGTAAATATCACATAGGTCTTATGTTCTTAAAGTCTTCTTTCTGTTGGGCTGAGGTTAGTTCAGGCTGAATTGTTGATGGACTAGATTGAATAGTACGAGAGGCTTGGGTAATTTGTTGAGGTATAATAGGTTGGATGGTTGGGCTGGATTGTTTCTCCAACAGTTGAATAGTAGACCGAAATTGATTTATTTCTTTGGTTATAATGCCTACTTGTTATTGTAATTCCAACAATTCTGCTTCCTTTTTTGTAGTGAATCCTTCAAACTCAGTATGGCTGCTTCCATTCGTGAGTTACTTTACGAATGCTTGTGCTTAACCCTTTTTCCCTCTTTACCCACCTTAACACTTACCACATCATAACCCTAAATAAGTCATTTTGATCTATTTATGCATGCAAACATTGTAGAGGAGAATTGGCGTATTAGCAAGCCTATGATAGTGTAGTTTCCTATAGGAAGTTTGAGCAAAAGACTAACCATCAAACACTTAAGAGAAATGAGTGAAAACCGTGAGGAAAATTCACTTTGCAACTTTACCTATCTTTGAGTGATGGCGTTAATTGTTGAGTTTGCTTATGTACACCAATGAAAAAGGAGTCATGATGTATATATTAACTTGATATTTGAGTTGGCTTAAATTTAAGGGATTGTCTGCTTTGATCTTTGTGAAAATGATTCATAATTCTTCCATGTACTTAAAAAAAGAAAATGGAAAAAAGAAAAGAAAAAGGAAGAATAAGTGAGTAGCATAAATAAGTGCAGAATATTAGTTATATAACCCATTATGTCAATACTTACATTATATAACTTTAAGAACACCCTTTATTAAAAGTTTAAATCTGGTAATGACTTTGAAATCGAAGATAAAGTTGTCTCCATTCTTCCTTTTCTTGTTTATAGAGATTTTTATGATTCTGAATGAATCCTTCAAACTCGGTATGGCTTCTTCCATTCGTGAGTTAATTTAATTACAAGACAATTTTCAGGAGAAGTAATATAGTGAATTTTAAAATTAAACTGAGCTAATTTTAACTGCCATCTAATTAACCGACCTTGATTATAATTAGTTTTTATATTATATTTAATAAATGCACTAGAACCTGTAAAATCCTTTCAAGTAGTCACGAATGAACTTTATAAAGAATTTATTGGAAAAGATATAATGTCTTATAAACAAGAAATTGAAAATGAAGAAAGAAAAAATGCATTATGGCATTTAAACAATATGAGAATTTATGATATCTGTCATCTTGAAGAATATATTTGTGAATTTAAAAAATATTATTATAAGTTAACTCAAACAGAACAAGAAATGTATATTCAGATATTTATTCAAAAGTTACCATATCCCATGAATAAAACAGTTGAAGAAGTATTTTCACTTAAACAAATGCTAATTTAGTCGCTTACAATTTAGGCGGCGCTATATCATTTATTAAAAAAGTATTAACATAAAATTGTTTAGAAGCAAAATTACATAAAAAATTACGACATAAAGATATACAATTATGCTGTTCTAAATACTTTTAAGTACCATAACAATATGGATGTGATCATCCACAGTACTTAAAACCACGAAAACAACATAGATATAAGAAATATAAATGGAAAAAATATTCAGGAAAAAATTATAAATCTTTTTTACCAAAACTGTATAAATTTTTTAGAAGAAAAGCCTATAGAAAATCTAAACCTAAACAAAAATATTGTCCTCAAAATAAATAACAATGTAGATGTTGGTTATGTAAAGAAGAAGGCCATTATGCAAATAACTGTCCTAAAAGAAATCAAAATAAATTTAAAGAAAAAGTTAATCTTCTGAACTCTACATTAACATATAATTTAGAACGAATCGAATCTGAATACGAAATAGACTCAACAATATCTTCTTTATATCAATGTAATGAACAAAGCTCAGAATCAACAACTGAATTTGAACACTACCTTTATTCAAGTGATAATTTAGAATAAGAGATTAAACGCATATATTGATACCAGGGCAACTATTTGTATAGCAGTAAAAACGTTATTAAACAATTGGAAAAAATTAATAAAACCGTTACAAATAAGAATTGTAGATAGAAGCATAAAAGAAATATGGTATGTAATTTATTATAATAATATTCTTATTTAAAATTATACGTTTACAGGTCCATCCATTTATCAGCAAGAATCAGGCTTACCTTTAATATTAGGAAATAATTTTCTAAAATTATATAACCTATTCTATCAATACTTGCATTATATAACTTTAAGAACACCCTTTATTAAAAGTTTAAGTAAAAAATCTTTTATTCTTAAAATCCCAATATATCATACGACATTTTACAAAACTCTATAATTAGTAACCGAAAAACTAAATCAACTACAATTTGATCTTCTTAATAATATAACATTATAAACTAAAATAGAAACATTAATAGGCAATGTTTGTAGTGAAAATCCGTTAGACCCAATAAAAATACAAATAATCAAGTAATTGAAATAAAATTAAAAGATCCTATTCAGGAAATTAATGTCAAAAATAATATACCTTATACTAGACAAGATGTAGAAGAATTTCTTACTAAATGCACCGAATTATTACAAAAACAATTAATTTCTCCAAGTACTAGTAAACATTCGGCTCCAGCATTCTATGTAAACAATCATTCTAAACAAAAAAGAGGAAAAAGATGAATGGTAATTAATTACAAAAAATTAAATGAAGCCTTGATAGAAGATGCATATAAACTACCCCGAAAAGATTATATTATTAATAAATTAAAAGGAGATCAATGGTTTACAACATTAGATGCCAAATCTGGCTACTGGCAACTCAAATTACATAAAAAAAAACCATTAACAACTTTTACATGTCCACCTCAAAAACATTACCAATGAAATGTATTACTTTTTGGATTAAAACAAGCCCCTAGTATCTATCAACGATTTATGGATAATAATTTGGAAGGATTATAAGACTTCACATTAGCATATATAGATGACATTATTATTATTTTCCAATAAAGACAAACAAGACCAATTGCAAAAAGTCAAAATTGCATTATCACGTTGTCAACAAAAAGGATTAATACTTAATAAAAAGAAAACCAAATTAGCTCAACAGAATATTGAATATCTAGGAATAGAGTTTTTGAATGGATTCCTCAAACTACAAGCAAATATTTTGAAAAAACTCCAACAATTTCCTGATAATTTAAAAAATGTAAAAGATATACAAAAATTTTTAGGATTACTCAATTATATCTCAGATCAAGGATTTTTAAAAGAATTAGCAAAAGAACGAAAAATTTTACAAATTAAATGCAGTACAAAAAAACAATGGTCATGGACTGATCAAGATACCAAAGTCATTCAACGATTAAAAAATCTATGTACAAATTTACCAGAATTATATAATTATTCTCTTTCTGATCAATTATTAGTTCAGATTGATGCAAGCAATGATACATAGGCAGGATGCCTTATGGCAAAACCTCCCAATTCAAGGAAATATCTTTTATGTAAATACCTCAATAGGACTTTTAATCCCACTGAAAGAAATTATCCGATTCATGAAAAGGAAACATTAGCATACCTAAAACCCTTACGCAGATGGAAAGGATATTTACTACCAGTAGAATTTTTAATTTAAACAGATTCTAAATATTTGTGCGGATTTATTAAATATAAAGATCGCGAAATATTTATCAAAGTATTTAGCAGTTATCCCATATTTCAAAAAGCAGATACTCTGAAGGATTCAATTATTCTGCTAACACACATCGCTTATATACAAATCGGCATCAGCAATGGTCAATATCCACCAATTGATGATCCTCCTCATAATAACGTTACATGGGACTTAATTAATCAGTTCAATCTACACTGCTTTGAAGGAGTCTACCAACAGTGCCTCAAAATCAATCAAGACTCACTAATCAAGTTAAATTATCATGGATCAAATCTGCTCATCAAATTTTCATGGAGTTATCAGATGATTTGAAACATTCCCTATGCAAACAACTAAAATATCATCCAAGTCATCATTGCCTTTACTGTTAGTCTGCCTCCAAAGATGATGATAGTTCCACCAAGGAAATAATTATTGAAGAATAATTTGTCAGCAAGCAAGTCAGAATCCACCATCGTCAGTTCAATGTAACTGTTTGTCTTTATATGATCATTGTAAAGCGGCCGACATAAATGGCCGATAACCCTTTTTCTTTAATTTTTTTTCGAATCTTTCTATCCTGTCTTTTGTATTTAGCTTTAGTGATGGCCCATCCTCCTTTCTTTTCCTCTTGTCATTTTCCTTTTCTTTTTCTATAAATGTAGCCAGGGGGAGACTCTCTCCTCTTATGTGAAATAAAAACTTGTTTTTTCATCCTTAACTCTCTCTCTCACTTAGCCTGGGTTTGGCGTTCAAGAGAATACAGAGAACAAAGGTATGATCAATACTGTTTTTAACTTTACATCCGTTATTATTTAACTAATTATACATCTGAAGCACTTACTTATCGCTTATCTAACATATATTTTTCTATTTATAACTGCTAGTTTTACCTGTTTAAATACCAGTGATCTTATAACTTATTTTAATAACTTATTGATTTATGGTTTTAGACCCATACTTATGCAATATCTATTTGATAAAATACTCTATCCTGATATTGATTATAAAAATTTGTGTTAATTATGCCTATCTGTCTTACGTGTAGATCTATTCATCTACTTATTCAACATATACAAAAGAAAAAGAAATTAAGCAGACCATGTTTCGAAACCTTTACCAATTAGTATAATTTTATGCTATCTATAAATGCTTGTGAAAATACACTTTAAACCTTTCACAAAATAATTTAGAATCATACAAATCTCTATAAACAAGGAAGAATTGAGAGAACTTTATCTTCGATTTCAAAGTCATTACCAAATTCATACAAACATGCACCTAATCCATGTATTATTTGTACAAATCTATCCACTGAAATTAAATATTTTGAAAGTATAGTATTACAATATAAAAATGAAAAAGAGTATTATGAAGAACAATATTATTATTTACAATTCTTTATCACCAACAATGGTATATTACCCGTTAAACAAAGATTAGAAAACACAGCTAATTTATATAACACTTATAATCAAGAATTACAAACTTTATATAATACATTAGCAGAACATCAAAGAATTTTTCATACAAATGGCAGAAGAAATTAGTCAAGAAAATATATTAGATATAGACAACTTAGATTTAACAGAATCAACAGGAACTTTTCATATAACTACATTATTATCTAATGAGAAACAAAAACAAATTGCTAAATCAAATCTAAATTTAAAAGCTGGACAAGATATTAATAATATATATTTAAAAATCTAATAAACAGAAAAATATTATATACTTTGGAAAAATAGTAAATGAAACTCCTATTCGAATTGATCAATATAATGGACATATACGAATTAGTCTTATAAACCAAGAACAACTTTATAAACAATTACAAAATATACCAAAAGATAAAAGAAATAAAATAGGTATATTCATTTATCTACTATTCAAATTTTATTAAAATCTACTTTTCAGGAAGGATTTGATTCTCCAATTAGAATGGCTATAGTTGATGAAAGAACGAATAATTTAAACGATCAAATAATTGGAGTCATGAATGGAAATTTAGCTAATGGAAAAATAAAATTTAACACTCGTCTAAAATTAGGAATTTCTTTACAATCACAAAACTTAGACGAAACAATTACCATTGCTTATGAATTTTATCGCGAGAATTTAATGACAGAAGGACAATATCCATTTTCTATAACTTATCAAATTAGTTATGCATTAACAAATTCTCATCATAGTATTGAATTTAAAAATACCGATAGAATCTATATTGATCAACTATTTAATGATGTAGCAAAAGTTGAAACTAATTTAAGAAATTCGTTACGAACATTACATGATATAAAATATCCAATACAAATGTATGAACCCACTGCTCCTATATTCTCTTTATCTGAAATTAAATCAAAACAAGAAAAATTTCCATTATTCCGATCTCAATCAGTAAGATTAGAAAAACCTATTAGATTTACTGAACCAGAAATTGAAACAGAAAAATCAATGAAAATTACTGATCCATAAATTGAGTTAGACAAACCAAAAATAAAAATTAATCAAGAATTAGGAATAATTAAACATCAATTATTTGAATTAAAAGAACATATTAAAAATACTTTATGAGTGTAACTAACCAATTAGCTGAAGTGTTAGCTAAGCAAACTGATATTGAACTACATTTAAAGGAAATAATTATTATAACTCAGCTTCTAAAGGATATTAATAAAAACTTTCCCCAAATAAATGAACAAAACAAAAACCTAATTAAAATTTAGAACAAATAAATGAAAAATTGGATATCGTATTAAAGGTATTAACAACCAAAAAGACAAACAAAAACAAAAGAGATTTATCTCCTAAAATGATATAAGAGCCAATAACTTTAATTAAACAGTGGCAGATATATAAAACCAATCCATTAATGGAGAAAATAACACTGAAGATATTAACATTGAAAACAATAGTAAAAAACAATTTAATGAAATAACTCAATTAGTGAATAAATTAACATTAGAAAATATTAATAAATATATAAAATATGAAATAATAAAACCAATCACCGAGAACAACGAAATTATTTATGGATATGAATCTGACCAAGAAATATATACTAATTAACAAAAACAAGATGATCAAACCGAAACTACTCAGAGTGGAGAAAAAAGAAAAAGAGAAAATCAAAATAAATACAATTGGAATTCTAAACCTATAGAAACAGAAGAATTAAATCGAATTGGGTACTATAGAAAAGATAATAAAATTAGAAAGTTTCCTACTGAGTATACCTTAAAACACATAACTTTAGGACCAGATGATATTTTAAATTTAGATTGTGTAATAGCATGAGAAAAACTATTATTAGAATGGTCTAATAGATTAGCACCCGTTATACAAGTAGAAAAACCTTTTGACGGATTAACTAATATTAGCACTTTATGGAATTTTATTACTTACAAAACTACTAGTATTGTCTTAAATTTTTTATTAGATAATGAAATACGAATAAAAAACACTAGGAAGCAGAGTTGTTGGAATTACAACAACAAGTAGGCATTATAACCAAGGAAATAAATCAACTCCGGTCTACTATTCAACTGCTGGAAAAACAATCCAGCCTCAACAAATTACCCAAGCCTCTCGTACTATTCAATCCAGTCCATCAACAATTTAGCCTGAAATAACGTCAGACCAAAACAAAGAAGAATTTAAAGAAAATAAGACCTATGTGATATTTAATGGACCCATGGCAGGCCTATATAATGAATGGCATAAGGCTTCTATGCGCATCTCTAGAAAATCTTCAGTTATCCACAAAAGCTATCCAACCAAAATTGAAGCAGAAAAAGCCCTTAAGGAATTTAGAAACCCAATTTTAAAGCCTCAATATAAACAAGTCCTTGAAAAACCAGTTTCTGAGACAAAATTAAAAACCCTTGGAAAACCCATCAACATGGAAAAAATAAATCATTACCTACCAAAGCTTTGAAAGAAGAAATGGAAAGATTACTCCCAAAATATTTTATGATTGTTTCCAAGCTCTTAACCAATGATCTGAGTCTTAAAAAATATTTCAATATTACCCCCAAAATCGTGGCAAATATGGACCTACAGTAATCATCTTTCCTGAAGCAGAAACACTCACCACCTTCCTTTTCTTCCAAAGCGGACTCATTGACACAATCTATCTATCATCTTTAAACCTTTTAGCTGAATTTCCCGTAGGATTCATAACAGCAGTTAAAATTACAAGGAATGATTTTAAATATTTGAAGGGAATAGAATTTCATAGGTTGCCTCCCATATAACGCTTCTTTTACCATTTATAGCTCAACTCTCCATTTTGCTAAGGCGGTTCAAATGACTGGTACGGTGGCAATGTAGAAGCTGATCTCAAACTCTATATATGAGTCAACCTGATATGGACTCCACCTTTCTTGTTGTTTTCCTACCTACGCCTTCTTCTGCGTGATCGTTTCTTCCTGGATTCGTTCCCATTGTCGTCGATAACTTCCCATCCTACTTGGAGTTTCAATTCTTTGATATCCATTAGGGGTAAAGGAGGACGATAGTCTTTTTTGGACACCTTGGAAGTCAATTTCTCCTTTCCAACTCTCAGTGTTAATTCTCCCCCATCCACGTCAATTATTAACGAAAAGTAGCTAGGAACAGTTGCCCAAGAACCATTAGTTTTTCTGCATCTTCTCCAATATCTAGTATGTAGAAATTCATAGGAAGATAAATTTATCAGTCTGTATCTACATGTTCCTGATGATGCCCTTTGGTTGATGCACTGTTCTATAGGTTGTTTTCACCAATATTTTAGTGGGCTCTAGCTCTCCTAAACCTAACTTCCAACTAAACCTGTAGGGCATCATATTAATACCAGCTCCCAAATCCATAAATTCCTTAGCTATCTTGATCCCATTTTTACTGCACAGAATGAAGAAATACCCTGGGTCTTCTTTCTTTTGTGCTATGCGTGGACTTCCTTCTGACATATGCTCGATGACGTTTTTCTCCATCGGTTCCTTTAACATGAGGTTTGTTTGAAGTTGATTTGTTATATTCATCATCTTGCTTAGCTCAACTTCCTTATAATTCCTTGCTGCTCCTCTTGAAGATAACTTCTATTGAGCAAAAATTTGATGTGGAAGTCTAAATTGAAGTTCCTTAATCAGCCCACTTACTAGTTCGCTCGGAAGGACCTCCAAAATTATTTGTCCTTCTTGTTTGACTTTGTCTTTATCCTTATGTTCACTTTCCTTTTTCTTTGTCCAAGTGAGGGCCATGATTTTTTCCTTCGGGTTGACCTCAGTGTCACTCGGTAGGCTACCTGCATTTCTCGAAGATAAAGCATTAGCAAGTTGACCTACCTGAACCATCAAATTATGGATTGATGAAGCATAATTCTTCATGATTTGGTCAAATTTTGCTTCCATCCTCTTCTGACTTTCTTCTTAGATAGCAAACATCCTCTTTTGATTCTCCTCTTGAGCTGCCAGTTTGGATCCCAACACTTCCATCATCGTATCCATCGTACTCTCTATAGCTCTAATTCAATCTTGTTGGAATCCTAGCAGTCTTTGTGATCTTGTTTGACTACCTACATTGTTGTTACTCCAAGAAACATTCGGATGGTTTTTCCATCCCTGATTATAAGTATTGGAGTATGGGTTATTACCTCGCTGCGACTGGCCTATGTAACTTACCTGTTCAGTACCACAGGTTCCCAATAGGAAACACTTTATTGAGTCATGGTTGTTCTACCCGCATAGCTCATGTTGAACTTGCATCGCCTTCATTGTAGAGGAGGATGCTCCTTGCATGTTGTTCAACTGCTTCGTAAGAGCCATGATCTGAGCCTGCAAAGCAGTAATAGAGTCAATAGGTATAATAACTTTTTGTTCTTTCTACCCATGTCTACTCCTCTTACTCGACCACATGCAGCTATTGCTCGCCAGCTCTTCTAAGAGATCATGAGCCGCTTCCACAGTCTTCCTCAATAATAGACCTCTAGCTGCTACATCGATGGTTCCTCTCATGCTCGGATTCACTCCATTGTAGAATGTATGAAGCAGGAACTCTCTCAGAGGGTTATGATGGGGACAGGTTCTCTGCAATTCTTTAAATCTCTCCCAAGCTTCATAGAGAGATTCTCCATCATTCTGTTAAAAAATTGTAATCTCCTTGATAATCCTTATCGTCTTCGTTAACGACAGATACTTGGCAAGGAATGTTTAGGCAAATTGTTCCCAAGTTGTTATCTGTCCTAAATTCAATGAGTTGTACCACGCCTTCGCTCGATCTTTCAACGTAAAGGAAAATAGTCTTAGCTTCACTGCATCATCGGATATTTCGTTGAATCAGAAGGTGTCATAGATCTCTAAAAAATTTACGATGTGGGCATTCAGATCCTCGTTGGATAACTCATAAAACTATACACTATTTTGTAGAATGTTGAGAAGCACCAACCTTATCTCAAAATTCCTTGCTTGAACTACTGGTGTCGTCACTCCTTGAGGATTAAATCCTAGCCTCGTGAAATCCATCAGAGTCCTCTCCGGTCCTCCTTGTTCTCCTTCTTCAACCATATCTTGTTTTGAAAAGTTTAGATGCTTTGCCCTTCTCTTCTCTCTTTCATATCTCTTGATGTCAAGAAATTCGTCTTTACTAACTTCTTTCAGTCTTTACTTGCTCCTTTGTGTTCATATACCTATAATTACACAAGGAAAAGTATCAAAATTCTTAAATCAAAGTAATCTAAATTAAACAAGATGCTAAACAATCAATCCCCGCCAAAAACTTGTTGAGTGTAATTATGCAACACAAACTACTTGTTTTATGCTCAAAAATTGCAAGTGTATGGATCATGACTTGTAGTTAAACAGCGGATATAGATCCCATAGGGATTGATGCTCAGATACCACTTAATTTGGACTAAAATTTGTTTAAGAAACAAAATTGTTTAATGCAAATAATATGAAAAATTAAATTTAAATTAAGAGACTAATAATGAACACTGAACAATATTAAAATGCAGAAAAATCAGAATTCAATAATATAAAGACTAGAGATTACTTTTTCCCTATTTTGTCTTCCTCCTATTTTATTAATCGAATTGTATCTCACCTAAAATTTCCGAATGTATTAATTACCCTCTCTTAAGGTATAATTAATTATTCCTAATAAAATTAAATGGAATCAATTAAACGATCTCTCAACCTAGCCAGTGACTCCACAAATTCAACTAGTTATTAAACTATCCTATGGGTGATCAATTGAATTCACCGAGATCTCTCTTCTAACTAATCAATTGGTGTGATGATTGCAAGTCTATAGGTTTCCAACTCTTATTATACAATCCTACACAAATAATCTTACTCACTCTCTTCATTTGTTGCAAGATAACAAATAAAATCAACAATCATCAAAGACATTTTCATCCAATTCAATAAAATAGGAGTTCTAACAAAATAGTTCAAAAGCAACCCTTAAAACTAAATCAGCCAATCATGATCTCCATAACATCATCAACACACAAATAATCCATCTTACAAAGATTAAAAGAAAGAAAAACACTAAAAGAAAGAAAAACAAAAAAATTTAATAAAAGAAACTTCTTTTCTTCTTTTCCAAAATCTGGAATTTTGGTTGTTGATGTGCTATTTTCACCAATCTTAATGATAACTTTGACTTCAATCATTCCTCAAGGCTAAAAACTTGTGTTCTTCGCTTAAGTAAGCTCTTTATATAGTAGGGTTTCGTCTCTTAATCATGGAGGCTTAATTCTCCTTTAATAGTCCAAAAACCCTAAATTTAATGAAGCCGTATAATGACTCAGATTATAATTCCCACGATCGTGGAATTTGGTATGGTTCCCACGATCGTGAGAATTGGCAATAGAGAGTCTCGTAGCTAATTACTTAGAAGAACATAGACTAATGCACAACTATCACTATCCCAAGAGGATGGTGAACTAATCAAATCCCAGGTTATCTAAGGCTAGGAAATTAATAAAATGAAAATAAAAAATACAAAGAAAAGAAAATATGGGAATTTGATTAGCATGAATTGAATTTGGGAAATTAAGACGAAAATAAGGGAAATTAAGAAACACATGTCACAAGTAAAATCACTCAAGAGAAATTACCAAGTTATAAGAGAGGGTATTTTCCTATCATTAATGTTAATGTAGCCATTTATGTGTTATTGTGGTGTCGATTCTAGACTATCAGACGGTCGATTACTCTCTCTCAAGTTCTAATCATTAAACCTTAAATCGTAAATTGAATCATGGAGTTTGCAATCTCTTAATTAAAAAAAGAACTACAATTCTAATTATATCTTAAGCCCTCTAATAAAATATCGAGACTCACATAGGATCTCTCTCTGCACAAAACCTAAAAAGATTGATCACGTGATCTATTGAATCGCCTAACTCTTATTATTATTCAGTTCACCCTCTCAGTTTATTATTGAAATATGCAAATACCGCAATCAATCACAAAACCAAATCAATTTTCTATATTAGAATTAAATCAAGGTAAATACTAAATCAAGAGTTAAAACATTATTAACAATCTAAGATCCATTAAACATTATTAACAATCTAAGATCCATCATTACACAATCCATTTCAATCTTATACATTGAATGAATAAAAATGAAAATGGAATGGAGAAAGAACTCGGATCGGATAATCCAGGAAGGCATTAGTGTCAGGTGACCCACTTATTTAAGAAGGCCGCATCGTCGAAAGACATCCTCTTCTTCTTCTCTCTCTCTCTTCTTTCTCTCTCTTTTCGATGCTTTTCAAATGTGGCAGAAAATGAAGCTCTCTTTTAGGGTTACATCTCTTTCCCTTACATAATATTTTCAATTCGGGTGACCCTAAGGTCTTTTTTGGGTCTAAAAGGTCCGAATAGTCCCTTGAAAACTTAAGTTGGGAAGGTTGTACCCGTGTTTTGTCACACAGGCCATGATTGTGGCCTCCTTATTTAGCTCTATATCACAATCATAGTAGAACATGTAACAATCGTGGCCTCTTACATCCAGTTATGACATGATTATGGCATATTGGCCACAATCGTGGACTTCATTTCGAGTCCAACCCTTCTTTGTTCTTTAATACTTGCCCTGAAACACTAGCAAACTCATTAAGGCACCTCAAATATATAAAATTAAAGCTCAAAAGTATACTTTAACCCACAAAATTATTATAACATAAATATCTACTAACTAACACAATTTGTTGGGCCCCGATTCCTTTTCTTACTAAATAAGCATGTGTTTAGTTTATTTTGAGGTTGAGTTTGATTAATTTGTTTTGGTTAGGATTTAATTAGAATGTCTATGGGTGGAGGAGTTTA
>JANZXP010000006.1:4100329-4110769 GCA_027576715.1 Erythroxylum flavicans
GCAAAAACTCCCTTTTTCCAAAGGCGAATTTATACCAAGGCAATTTCCAATAATCCAAAGGAATAACAAATAAATCCAAGGAAAAATCAACAAGTATATAAAATTTCAGTCATAGATTCCAGCAAAATTCAAAATTAAAGCATCAACAAAAATATCAAATCCCTAAGAGAAATTATCATGTCAAGCAGTCCACAAACATACAGCCTAAATAAACTCATGACATAATCAATTAAAAATAAAAAGCATAGTTCTAAACGACAACACCCCTCTTCTTTCATGTGGTTCTTGCGTGAAGATGCAGCGTTGTTGTGGTTGAAGGTAGCTGCGTGGTAGTGCTTAGAGTGGAGGCTATGTCTTCGTTGGGGCTGTATGGAGGCTGGAGCTTAGTCTAGGCTCCTGTTGGTGAATAGAAACTCCTTGGAAAGTATATGCTGGCTATGTTGGTGATGGTGCATGGATGAAGATCACGTTAGTAGATGTGTGAAGACAGGTTGCGTTCTGGAAGTTAGAGCTGAAATATGAAGGTTTATGTGTCTTGTTGGAGCTGCTTGTGCATGAAAGAAAATGGGATGAAGGTTGTGTTTAGAAGATGGCTTGCATTGCTAAGTTGAGAGTTAACAAAAGAAGGCTTGCGTTGGTTGGTGGAGCTACGCCGATGTTTTTGAAGATTGGAGAGTGACAGCTGCATGAGTGGAGGCTTGAAGATGTATGAATGGAGGCTTAATTGGAGGCTGATGCGTGGAGGTTGTTGGGCGTGATTTTGGTGGAGGCTTTCTTTTATTGTGTTATGCGTAATGTATGGAGGCTACATTGTCTTGTAATGGAGGCTATTTTTGGAGTGCTGTACATGGGCTGAAATAATTAAAAGGTGGGGGTTGATGTTGATCCTTGGCTGGTTGGAATGGATTTTTCAAGGTCAAATTCGATAGTGCATAAAAAGTAAACAGTGACTATTTAAGAGCTGAAATTTTATGAGTATCTTCGTCTTTGAGTTAGCTTCAATATGAGACTTGAATCATAGGATTTTGCCATCTGAGTCAAAAGTTATTATTAAAACATCATTGAAAGGTCATTCTGGCGATACAAAATTTGACGCAAATTTTGGTAATTTATTTCTCCTAAATTCTAGCTCAAAAATCTACAATTGGTCCCAAAAAATCTGTCAAGAATTTAAGTATGAAATTTCAGAATTTTTGTCTAAACCAATCTCAAGATAAAAATCCCACAATGACTAAAGGTCAAATCTGCCAGAAACCCAAAAATAGTGCAATTCGAGTCTATTTGTTTCATTTATGTATTTTACGTCAACAAACCTCCAATAATGCTAAAACATGATAAACCAGCCATAGATGAACATAAAATGAATGTAAATGACTCTGAATTAAGTCCTAAACATATATGAAAATATGAGTGTATCACAGTGCATCGAAGAGTTCATATTTAAAAAAATCCTATTTTCAAAATCATACATCGACTTTTAGCGTACAATTTTTTAGGGTGTCAGGATTCTGTGGGTACACTTTTTAAGGCTAGATTTTATTTTTTATGGTGTATGGACAGACAAATTCCTGTTAATTTGGATTTTTGGTTTCTGACGCAATTTCAATCTGTGTTAAACAAAAAATCCAAACTATTAATATTAGGGTCCTACATCACTCAATTGTTTGTTAATTTGGATTTATTAGACCCTGAAAATACTGCAATAATTGTGGCTTGTGCCATAGAACCTTTGGATATGGAATGCTTGTGTAGGATGGGAATCATGGACATGAGTCATGGAAGGATATCCTTCACTAATCCAGGTCTAGCTGTCCCTTCCAACCCATGTCCAACCACAAGGAGTTGGGTTGCCACAGATACACCGAGTAGTATCCATCCTCCCCAACCCAATTTGGATGTTCGTTTAGCTCAACTTGAACACCAGATGCATCGAATGGAGCACAATTTGATAGCATATTGGGCACATCAAGGATTCCAACCTCTTTACCACTAACTCGATAATTTTAGTGCTCAACTCATAGTGAAGCTTTGTTTTCTCTCCTCTATTTCTATTTTCGCTTCTTTTATTTTATGTCATTACATTGGGGACAATGTATGGATTAGGTGTGGGGGTAGGGTATGTTCCATATAACTGATAGTTAGGAATCCTTGTTGAAAGTTTGAATGCTTATTGACTTGTTTGTAATTGATTAGCCAACTTTGACACTTTCTAGACTTCCATTTTTGATCATTTAAGTAATGCACAAAACTTGAGTTTAATTTATTTTTTTAGGACATTAGATGCCACTTAGTTAAGAAATATAAGTGTATACACTTAGTCACGGTATGGCAATCATACGATTAAACATGGTGTATAATTGTGATTAACTACATTAACCTGTGAGCTTTTCGGCCTAAAAGATTGAAACATCTATATCAATCCATATTTCCTTGATGTGTGATTATCTTCTAAGGTGAATTTTTCTCTATAACTTGCTTGGAATTGACTTGAGATCACATTTTAGATGCATGCACAAAAATGATAAAAGTCATATTTGTTTTAACCCTTTAGCTTAAAAAGTCAACCCAGTTTAATACACTTTGATAAACCTTTAGAGCTGAACCCTTTTTCTTGATAAACCCATAATAAACAACTAAAACTTCTCATATCTTCACCCTTCATAAATGTAAGTAGGCCTTCTAACCATAATTTATGTTAAACGTATTTGGAGAGATATGGAAAGCAACGAAAAGAAAACGATTAAAGGAAACTGAAGAGATTTAGATTTGCATTATGTGTTGCACTGCTATCTTTAAATATCAGTACATTGAAAAAAGTAATAATAATATAGTAGTGAAAACAAGTTATGGAGTACAATCTATCTCTATGGAATGACGTTGTTGACTCCTTTATGATTGAATTTGCGTCTCCACAAGTGGTTAGGTGCTTTGCTAATGTTTATGATTTTTGTCCTTTTTTGTTTATCAATCATTACCTTTAACTATAGCCTAATACAACCTTAAATAAAGCCCTTTTGATTTGTACATATTTGTATTTCAAGTGGTGAAAAGTTGGTAAAAAAGTAAGCATATGGTAGAATATTTGCATTAGAAGAATTTGAGTGAAATGCTGAACTAATAAACACTTCAGTGATTTGAGTGAAATCCAATATGTGAGAGTTTGCTATAATTATGTGCTAGTTTTTGAAATATGATTGTCTTAAATTGACTTTGTTTATATTACTTGAATGATTAAATCTGGGGTATTCGTTAGTCACAAAATTGTTTGACTCTTGAAGTGTGCACTATTTACTGTTGTGAGACTTGGAATAAAAGAAGTTGATTAGTCGACCAATTGACTGTAAATATAGTTTGTCGAGGACGAACAAAAGATTGGTGTAGGAAAATTTGATAAGTTGTTATTCTTGTGCTAACTTTGGATATAAATCTCTTCAATATGTTGACATTTTTATTTAAAATTAATGAACTTGTATCTTAATTGTTCTCAGATGATTTTCAACATATGGGAGATGAATTTGAATAAAAAAGATGCAAGGAAAGCAAGACTTTGTTTATATTACTTGAATGATTAACTCTGGGGTATTCATTGGTTACAAAATTGTTTAAATGTTGAAGTGTGTACTATTTACTGTTGTGAGACTTGGAATAAAGGAAGCTGATTAGTTGGCCAATTGATTGTAAATATAGTTTGTCGAGGACGAGCAAAAGATTGGTGTGGGGGAATTTGATAAGTTGTTATTCTTGAGCTAACTTTGGATATAAATCTCTTCAATATGTTGAAATTTTTATTTAAAATTAATGAACTTGTTTCTTAATTGTTCTCATATGATTTTGAACACAAAGGAGATGAATTTGAATAAAAAAAGAGGTAAGGAAAGCAAAGAAAATTTGAATTCCCATATGGTAGACAAGTTTTTGACTAAGTGTGAGCACGTGTAAAGAGAAAATTTATCTGTAGAATCTGATTTGAAAACAGATTCGATACATTTAGGATTTTTATTATTTTGGAATCAAATTGTTGTCTTTTATATGGGGATCTACTGCCTGATTATGTGGAAAGTGTATCTGATAAAGAAAACAATAAGAGGAAAGAGAAGACTCTTAAAGACACATCATCTTTTCACGTTATTTTCTTCTATTTTTCTAGTTTTAGGAGTTTTTCGATTTTTCTGGAAAAATTACAAAGATGGAGACAATATGTCCTGCTACTTTTCTGTTGAGTTTTACCTCTGTTATGAGTAGTTAAATATTTCTTTTTGATTAAAGAGAACTATGTTATCATCTAGTATGCGTGAGATTTTCTGAATAAAGTTTTTTTCATTGATGAATATTAGGTGTTTTTCTTATTGCTTTTTATGATTGAAATGATTAATCTCTAAGGTGCGCAACAAAGAATTGATTGATTTAATTTACAGCCATATTAGTAGGATTGAGGTTCAGTTTTGCTAATCCAAAGTGGCAATTAGGATTACCATCTTTATATTAAGGATTGGAAATTCTAAGAAAGATACTTATCTAGATTAAATATATATCATATGTGTATTGTCTTGCTTATTGGTTCTCTTGGTTCTTAAAGCTATTAATTAATCAAACTTAAGATCGTATCTAGGTTGTTGGTTAACAAGACTGATTAGAATACATGATTTTATTCATTTAATCCTAAAAGAGAACACCACTCAATGAGTATTTTGTTAATGACCTTAATCTTATATCGATGATCTATATTAGTTTGATAACATAGTTGACCTGAAACCAAGGTTCGTTTATTAATTTTCCATATCTGATTATTTTCGTTTATTTCCAATTTTTGTAGTTGTTAATTTTTAAAAATCACGTTAATTCAACTCCCCCAATTTGTTCTAGTTTTTAACTTGTTAAACATTTACCAATAGATTTCTTGTGGGAACGGTCTCAACTCTTCACTAACTGCATATTTCATTATTAGAGTTGATATTAATTTGGTTGCAGGAGACAACATTACCAATATCAAAGGCAAGTTATTGTATTATGTCAAAGCCATATAATAAATAAGTACTTCATAACATAACATCCCATATTGTATATTCCACCAAATATAACTCTATACTATTATGAAATTTAGTTACGGAGCTATTTACTAGGGAATTTCATTCATTATCGACAAACCAAGAAATTTTAATGTAAAATTCACCACGTTGATCTTATCAAAACATTAATTTTAACATTCTCAATGCCCAATTTCTACATAGAACTACAAATTTTAAACTTTTTAAAATTTTATATTAATATTTTATTATGATAACATATTCAAAACTGTCTAACCTTTTAAGATTTTTTCAATTCAGGGCCCAAGCTTTTAAATATTTTAATTGAGGGACTATCCTTTTAAAACCTTAACTTCAAAAGGTTATTTTCTATAACCTGACATGTCTACTAAATGCCACATGGATGTCCATCTAATAGCCACATCAACAAAAACTGACATTTTGAACTGAATTGTTAAGGTTTTAAAATGTCAATTAATAAATTTAAAAACTTGGCAATGAATTGAAAATTTTTCAAAATGTTGAGCATTTTAGCATTAGTTATCCTTATTTTATTTTAATACTTTTGATTATATCTTATAAAATCACTATGAAATTTAATGAAATATAAGTAGTCATCCTTCGATGAATTTTTATTACTTCTCATACATCATATATATATTCACTAGATGTTAATTTAATTGTCCTTCAACCTAACAAGTTTTACAAAATTCATAAGATTAATAATTAAACAGATGCATACATCTTTTTATGTAGCTTTATAGTTCTCATTATTTTGATTTAACACATATGGTAGAAAATGATAGTCATGTTATCTTACTTTGTATTCTTACCACTTATGTTAAATATAAGTCTCTCTTCATCCAATAGAGATAAATTATTTGTATAAACTTGGATCAATTATCTTAATCAATATATTATTTATTTTCATACTTTGTATATTTTGGTAATGTTGAACTCAAATTCATTATCTAAGACTCAAAATCATGAATTAGAAATATATGTGATCTCTATCATATCTAGTATTGGTAAAATAATCATGCAATTATCTTTTTTTAATGAAAAATATTATTATATCAAAACAAATGCCTTCAACTGCAGTCTTTGTTTATGATTTTGGTAGGTTAAATAGAGTGGAGCAATTCTCTTAAGTTATTATACCTTTCAACCATACTTTATGCATTTATTTGTATAAGGCTATCATAACGTAGATTTATATCTTACATGTTGGCTAAAAGTTTATGAGACATTAGTCAATTCAAAATATCACTATATTTTGCCATCTATATGATATTAACATATATCTTTAAAACATTTTGGCCAAAATCCTAAATAGGAATTAGTAACATGATTAGATAATGGACATACAACTTTTTCTTTCTTATTTTTAGGAACTATTCTCAACTAACTTTTGTTCTAGAAATTCAATTTAAAACTTGACATCAATTATACTAAACAAAGATAACGTAATATAAACGTAAGGAAAACTAAGTAAATGGTTAACGTCATGACAACTAAACAAGAATAAGACTAACCATATATTTCTTTACTTTTGCTATTTGATTCAAAATAATTGTCTTTATTAATATTCCTAAAAGATTACTTTAATCTCACTAGTGGACTATAATCTCATTTATATTTAGTTTATCTTGAGTTTGGTCAATAAGCTAAACAAAATCAAATTAAATAGATGATATTTTTATCAATCACATATCATATAACTCCTAAATTTATTAGATAATTCATTGTCAAAATATATCTCATCTGTTATTTCTAATATTGACTCTAAAATCATAAGATCATAGGTTTGCTTATCTAAATCATAAAAATTTTGTTAAGCAAGACTCTAGTTAAAGTGATCTTGAATTTGTGTAATAAGCTTAACAATAAATAGCACTCTAATTTGTTCTTATAACAATAGAAAGCAACTATTATATTCTAAGTATGTACTTAATATTTTAATAAGAGATTTAAATTTTGAATGGTCTCATCAATCACATAAAATATATAAAATTATTATACATATAAAAATGCAATTCAATATGCAAACATAATCAAAATATATGCATAAAATATTAAGTCTTGATTAATTCTAGTTATTGATATAATATTTATAATAATTTGAAAAATTAATAAAATTAAATAATTGATTCTTAAATAAATTAAATTCCTATTTCAAATTGAAATTTAATTCATTTTTGGAATAATTTTCAAATTTAATTAGAAATGATTTCCAGTTATCTTGGTTCCTTTAATAAATTTAATTGAGAACAATTTCTAATCAATTACTTTCCTTACTTGCCCTAATTTAGAAGAAGTATTTTTTTAAAATTCTACAAATAAGATATTTTATTTTAGTTAGAAAAACTAGTCTTTGATCTAAAAACGAAACAACTTTTCCTCACTGAGAATTTTTTTTTAAATTTTAAGGAGACTAATCCAAAATTAGATAAACTATTTTAATTTAATTAATAAATTTATTTATATTATTTATTTATAGTTTAATTTCTCAATTAATTAGAAATTCTTCTGTTAGTAAATTAATAAACTATCTTCCAACTTCCCAAAAAAAAATTCCAATGCAGTAAAGAAAGCTCATTTTCTTAATTAGTAAAAGAGTTAAAAAATGAAATATCTCAGTATTCTTAATTAGATTAACTTATTCTGATTTTGAAATTATTTTTACATTAATCCACGTAATCCAAGTACAGAACAAGTTCTTTTCTGGTACTCTTTATGGCCAAGTACTTGTTTTATTATCTGTCGTCAAAGAAATTCTTGTTAACAAGGAGGGAAAAACGACTCGTGGTGGTGCCAAAAGTTAATGCATATGGGCTTCTAAAACCGTGTTATTGATGTTAATACTAGATCATTACGAGTTAACTATCATTTGAGACATACCTGTTATATGATCAATAATTATTATGAAAGCAGAACAATTCTGCTAGTTAGGGTTCAACGACACCCAAATTTTCTAAAGCCCAATTTCTTTACGATCTAAACTTTTCATATTATATAGTAGATCCAATCACGATAGTGGTTTAAAGATTGCAAAATTTTGCATATTTAATTCCATAGTTTGATATCAATAACAACAAAACGATAATTCATCATCAAGTTAAAGAATTAAAGAATGTTGAAAAATTAAGATACAATATCATTACCTATGCAGTAAAAGAAAATAAAATTTTTTAACGATTTCTCAAAAAACTAAAAAAAATTAAGTTCTACAATACGAATAATTTGTAAATGTAATTAAAACATAAATTATAAATTATACCTTATTATGAATTTTGATTTTATTTTCTACAACTCTCCTCAAATTCGCAAGTTATATGAAAATGACTTTAGCTGTACAAATATCCAACATTTAATAGCATCAGCTCAAACAAATTGAGAGAACTTTATAAATGGTGCAGAGAGACGTAGAACAGGAGTGCTAGCTCTTACAGAGTCTACGCTTATTCTATCTTAGTATAATCATATTAGTTCTCTAGCAACAGGATTAAAATAGAAAACCCTATATAAGATAATTTGTAGATCTCAAATTAAAAGGTCAGTTATATAATCATCACAATGAGTATTTTATAAACAAAAGTATTGTTCTATAAATAATTCTCATGTCTATTTAGTTCAATGAATTTATTCTCTGTAAAGCACTCACGTTTTGTTTATAATTTTAATTATAACATCAACTACTTTCTTCATAAAGAAGAATCATACATGTGCTAGTCTTCTTGCCTTTATTAATCTTAGAGATAATAAATAAAATACAATATGAATCTCATAATTATAATATCATGAGACTTTATCTTGTAATTTGTTAACGAAATAGACATGGATAAAATAAAGTGTGCTTTTTATTAGTTGTCACAAATATACACCCAACTAATTGGTTGTAGGATGTAAATCAATACTTTGTACTATCATATAGTCTATAAAGGCCTTAGAATCGTTAAACAAGTAATTTATTAATGTTCATCCAATTACAACTATGCTTTCTATATGAAGCATTTTCATGCCAATATGAAGTATGGTGACAGAGTTTTACCAACTGGAGTAGGATAGCTAGACAATGGAGGAGTATGAGAAGGAATTTAAAATGCTATTGAGGTTTTTTGACAAACTACTTTTAAGGATGCTAAGAGGGAGAGATTCATTCAGGGCTGAACTTATTCATGCTAAAGTATAGGGTAAGATCATTTTAAGCTTATTGATTATACTGTAGTTGTGAGAAAGGCTTAACTTTTGGAGGAAGTATAACGAGAATTGAGATTTCAGAGGAAGATATTAGAGAGGCAAAATGGGAGTTGGTTTTAATGAAAGGAGACAAAGAAAGAAGAAGACCAGAATGGCTATCCCAAATAAGAGGTAACAAGTGATATGATCAAGAGGATATAGGTGCATATACCTTTGTGTGTACCAGTGCTTTTTGGGAAGAAGAAAGATGATTTAATGATGACGTACAAAGAATTATATAAAGTGATAGTGAAGAATCATTATCTTTTATTAATAATAGATTGTTTGTTTGACCAGTTTCTTAGAGCTAACATGTTCCCGAAGATTTATTTGGAATCGAGCTACTACTAAATGAGGATCATAACAGAGGATATAGTAAAGACATTCTTTAAGACTCATTATGGTCATTATAAGTTTATGTTAATGCCTTCGTGCTGACTAATGTCCCTTCCATTAATACCTTTTGTTAAGTTTTTAGGTTTTGTGAGTTTTTAAACATGCTTTATTAATAATTGCTCAATAACTTTTTTATAACTTTTGTTTTCTTACATTAGGTACTTCTCAGGTGTTATGGCGATACTTTCTGGTATTTTTGATATTGTACGACTTCTTTTTGCTCAATAACTTTTTTGTGTGTTATACTGATATGTGTAACGCATGGTAATTTATTAAGACTAATATTCAATATTGTAACGGAACATATACTAATATGCATGGTAATTGATTTTCCTATGTGCATGTGTTATGAACTTATGATTTCTTTTACATATATTTTAGAGCAATCAGTAATTCCATAAAGACACAACTGCAGGCGTTTGTTACATATAAAATATACCATGTGCAATTTTTTATGTATTTTATTATAAATTTGATTCAATCTATAAATACTTCTATACTTTTAAGAAACTCATAGACATTCAGTTTAGAGATATAGAAAAGGTGTGAGTTACATACCTATTTTTTATGCTTTTTTATTTGTTATTATATTTAAGATAATTTTATTGGTTTATGCCCTACAGCCAATCGATTTGGTTGTAGTTAGTGACAAATTATTTAAAGGCATTATTTATCTTATACATGTTTAGATGTATAAGATAAAATCTATGGAATAATTGTACATTGCAAATGAAATTATAATGAGATTATAATTATGAGATTCATATTGCATTTATGTATT
>JANZXP010000006.1:4142171-4152315 GCA_027576715.1 Erythroxylum flavicans
TATTTTTCAGGACTCAGAAGAATACCCCGTTAGGCAACGGGAGTATGCCTATTGCATGCGAGACAGGATTAGAGGTCAAGATCAGTTCGCGTCTGCATTGTTTTCTTTATTTGTCACTGAATGTATGTTCCGCAAAAATATTGTATTCTTTGTAATCGAATATTGTATTCTTTGTAATCGAATATTGTATTCTTTATAATTGAATATTATAGTTTGTAATACTGTTGGACAATTGGAAATGGTTGTATTTTGTAATTTGAAATAGGCCCAAGTGGCTAATAAAAGTTTCTGTTCATTTCATTGTTTGTAACAAATGGTTATTAATTAAAGGGACATATTTTGGTTATTGATGTTTCGTAATTTATGTTTATGGTTTTTTTTTTAAATTATACCGGCTTTTAAATGTTAAGTGATGTGACACACCACCCTCGCGGGGCACGGATTCGGATATCACTGTTGATATCGGGTTCGGGTCCAGCGGGAGTGGGGTGTTACAAGACCACTATCTGCGATCTATGACAACCTAGCAATACCTTGAGAATGATTTTGTTATATCTAAATTCATAATATAAAAGAATCTTCACCAAGATCTTTCATCTCAAAATTCTTTGATAGAAAATTCTTGATTTCATATAATAAACTTATACCATTATTAGCAAGCATTATGTCATCAACATATAAAACTAAAAAAATATACTTACTCCTATAGATAGAACTTGTGGATATACAATTATCAACTAAATTCATCTTAAAACTAAAATAGTTATAACTTGATAAAACTTGCAATACCATTGATGAGAAGTTTGCTTAAGTCCATGGATAGATTTCTTTAATTTGTAAACCATTTGCTTTGAAACATAGATTTTAGGTTGCTCCATATAATTTTTTATGAATGTCACTATTAACGAACGTTGTCTTCACATTTATTTGATGTAATTCAAGGTCAAAGTATGCCACAAGTGACATTATAATCCTAAAAAAGTCTCTCAAAGAAACCAGTGAAAAAGTTTCTTTATAACTAATTCCTTCCTTTTAAGTAAAACTTTTTATCACAAGACGAGCTTTATATCTTTTGATATTGCCTTTTGAATTCATTTATGTATTAAGTATCTTTTTGCAACCAATAAGTTTTACACCTTCAAGCAATAGGACAATATTCCAAACATCATTGTCTCTCATAGACTTAGTTTTCTTATTCATGGCATCAATCTACTTTTAAAAATTAGAACTCTCAATGGCTTTGAGGAAGTTGATTAGATTATCTTCCACTATGCCAATGTCCATATCATGTTCCTGGAGAAAGAAAATATAATCATCCAAAATTGTACTTCTCCTCTCTCTAGTGGATCTTTTCTTCTTAAAGTTGTTGAGTTTATCCTTTAAGAATATTCAATTAATCTTGATCAGGGAGATTTTTAGCATTGTCTTGTTGCTTTAGAGTTGCTTGATGAACAATGTTGGAAATATTAACCTGATCATGGTTAATAATAACCATTGGAACAAATTATTCTTCAAATACAAAGTCTTTACCCTTATCTCCCCTTTCAAACTCAATATCCTCAAGGAATTTGACATTTTCCATCTCAAAAATAGACTTAACTGAAAGATCGTAACAATCGAAGTACCCAAAAAAATAGCTACTTACTGTTCTCGAGTCCAGTCCTTTCATTTTGCTTATAAGGTCTTGCCTCGGTTGGATAAAACAAATATGAAAATCTCCACACTAGGCTTTCTACTTATTTATAATTTATAAGGAGTTTTAGTCATCCCCTTAATTGGAACTCTATTGAGAATCCCCATAGTGAGTATGGCAAGATAGTGTGAATAACCATACTCTTTACAATTTCTTTCAATGTTTTGTTTCATCTCTTAGCAACATCATTCATGCTAGGGTTCCCCAACATTTTATACTGTAGGACGGTATTGCATTCTTTGAGGAAATTGGCAAATGGTTGTGGACATTGTTCACCTAAATCGTCATATCTACTGTAATATTCTCCATCACAGTCATTTCTAACACTTTTAATCCTTTTTACAAGTTGATTCTCAACCTTTGCTTTGAAAACTTTGAATATGTATAGTGCCTGTGACTTCTCAAGAATGAGATAAAAGTACCCATAATGTAAGTAATTGTCTATAAAAGTAATAAAATATTTTTGACCATTAATCCAAAGAAGACGTAGGAAATGGCCCGTAATTATTTGTATTAATTAGTTCTAAGACGTTTAAAAATCTTTTGGCACTTAATCTTCTTATGTTTGTCTACTTCTCATTAAGACACTCAATACAAAATTCAAAGTTTGATAGATTAAGTGGATCAGAATTCTATCTAACAAAAGTCTTTCAATTCTTTGTTTAGGGATGTACCATAAATGCTTGTGCCATAATGAAAAAAATTATCAATTCCTAATTTTCTTTTAACACCTTGTAAATTAACATATAAGGATTCATTAAATGAGGTAATGATATCAAGGTTATCAACATTTTGATAAAGAATCAACAAACTTTGAATCATGAAAAAGACTAAATTATCCATTTAGAAAAGAATAACAGTAACCAACATTGCCCAATACAGAAATAGAAGCCAAATTTCATCTTAAAAACGATAAAATATAAGTCTAGTTCAAATTTAAATAACATTCAGTCTTAAATGATAACCTAAAAGTCTATATTACCTCAAATTCAACAGTTATTCCGTCACCTCCACAGATGTATATTTTACAATCACTAGATTTCCAGTAACTCAGGTAACTTACGTAGACACACTTATATGAGTAGTACCACTATAATCTTACCAACAAGCATGTCTACATACTGAAATCAAATTAACCTCAAAATAAACAAAAGAAAGAAGTGTATCTGTCTTTGCATGCATGCC
This sequence comes from Erythroxylum flavicans, assembly GCA_027576715.1. Taxonomy (NCBI): domain Eukaryota; kingdom Viridiplantae; phylum Streptophyta; class Magnoliopsida; order Malpighiales; family Erythroxylaceae; genus Erythroxylum; species Erythroxylum flavicans. Next base: position 4,145,050 of record JANZXP010000006.1, read on the forward strand.
AAGCATGATATTTGGTACACTTCTTTATTTTTCTTTTGTGAGAAGTCTTTCTATATAAGTAGTAAGCAAATTCTTCAGTTTGAAGTTTTTATTCCTTATGCTACTTCTTTTGTGATATAGTATCATATAAAATGTTTTATTTAACACTCCATCCTCTTATAAAACATTTTATTTCTCTTTAATTTTAAGCTATTTCAACATTATTTTATAAATTAAATATCTTATTTGACCACACACACACACACACACACACACACACACACACACATATATATATATGTGTACATTTTACTTGAACATTTTATTTAATTCAAAATTTATTATGATTAAAGACTCGTAACTTATTCATACATTGCAAGTACATTTTTTAATATAATATTTAAATTAATTTTATTTATTGTTTGTAAACATATTTAATTCATTTTACCTTAATATTTACAATGTAAACTTTGGTATTAACTTTTAGGAAATAGTATATATATAATATGAGACTTATATCTTAATGAAAATCCTCAAAGAAATTGAGTTATAAATTATTGTTTTATATGTATAAATTTCTTTTTTTCATTCACTTTGATGTCTGGTTTATTAATTATTTAAGAAAATTTGGTAAAAAGACTTTTATTCTAAAATTATTATTTTTCAATTCTAAATTGTAAAATCCTTTTCTATAATAATCAAATTTAATCTTTAAATTTTGATCCAATATATTATTCTACATAGATACCTTTTAGATGTATACTAAGTAATCGTTAGGGTATAAGTGATAAACCATAATAACATGTTTTAGATAAATTATTTAATAAATCAATGATTTAAAATTAAGTGATAAAATTTAATAGTGCTTACAATTCCTTATATATCTTTATTCCTAATTGACAAATCCTCTTCAAAGTTGAATAAATTATAATTGTTCGATACAAAATAATGGAACAATCGAAGATGGAATAAAAGAACTTAAAACAAAAACAATGAGAATTAGGATTAAATATATTGAGATATTTTATAGTTTGAATTTTATTTTAATAATTATATTTTGAAAATTGTCGTTTGTTAATATAATATTACTTAACTGTTAAATAACTCTCTCATAATTTATTAATTAATTATTACCTTGTGCTATAGGATTGTTTGTGTGGCCCACTCACAACATAAAAGTTAAACGTTAATAGTAATAAATAAATAAAATTTTAATAATAATGATATACAACCACCAATAATTAGTCAAATAGTTGATCATATAATTAGTCTTTACATTTTTAAAATATCAATTTTATGTATTTTATAAAGAGAAATATTATACTTAAAATAAATAGTACTAAATAAAATTAAGATGTAAATTTTAAATTTTTATAATATTAAAAATATTTTTATTTATTGATCAAAATTCAAAACAAATTATTGGTATATTTTTTATTTCAATAAAATATTTTATTTTTACTTACTCTTATGATTTTACTTCTTATTTATTATATACTAGTTTTATAACAGTTTAATACTGAAACCTTTAAATCTTAAAATTTTTCTTTGACCGGTGATATGTGTTTAATCATTGATACATTTAATCATTTATAATTAGCGATTATTAACATAAAATTGCTTAAAATATTCATTTTAATTCATATATAATTTTAAGTATAATTTAGAAGTAAAGAAATAAAAATGATTCGAAAATATTATATTTGAGCTGTTTTCTAAAGCTTAATTTTCGCTTGTTTTCATACACAGAAAATTAGAGCCTGAAAAAGAAAAGAAAAAAAATCCTAACTGCTGACGGCAAAGAAGTAAAAAAGAGAAACTTAGCATGAAAATTGCATGTCCCATGCACGGCTAATTAACGGAACAACAGGCCGAAAAAAAAGGAGCAGAAAACGCTAGCGTTGCGCTAGCGTTTAACAAATCGTGAAGAAGCTACAGAACCGAGAACCCTTAACATTAAATTGTCAAATCACACTACAGTAGCGAGCAGAGAAGAGTGGGGGCGGCAGAAACAAATAAAGGAGTAGAGTGGAGAGTGGCGGCAAGAAGGGAGTGGCATTAGATACTGCGTGAAACGTGAAACAGAGAAGATAGAGGAGTGAACAGTGTAGGTGCTTTAATGTTAAATAGTCAATTTAATGAATAGAGCCGTGAATATTAAAGAAGAAAAGTTTTTGCAGTGAGGTAGAATACACCTGTTTCGGTTAAGAATAGAAATAGGGCTAAGCTTTATCTCTTGGGGATACTCACGGAGGAGTAACATCTTGACGTTACTTCGGAAGTGACGTCGAAGTTGATAGTTTGAATTAAGCTATTTTTTATTATTTTATTATTTTTTTCTCTCATTAAAAATTGATTATATTACTTTATATTTATTGAAATAGGTATTAAGTGATGATCATTTTAATACTCTAGTGAATCATTTTTCATAAAAATTCATTGCTAGAATTGAATGCAATATGTAATCGTTGTATTTTCGATTCATGTGTAGCGATTAATAGTTTCGAATCATTAGAGATAACATAATATAGGTTAAATAATCCGAACTTGTATGATTATTGACTAAATTAGTCTATTTTTCTGATTCATAATGTGATTGTCCGGATAAACTTAGAGAGCTTGTTCTAGGTTTTCCGATAATTACGGTTAATTAACGAGTTCTTTGTGATTAACTAGGATATAAGGAAAAATCGGAATTAACAGAGCTTGTTGTTAATCTACGACCGATAATTGCTAAGAGAGATATAATAATAACAAATCAGTGAATTGTGTTTAATTAGGGTGTAGGTCGAGATTGAACCAAAGAACTAGATCCCTACCGAATTCCCCACTTTTATCATTTTTCGCATGTTTTTATTAATTTTTTTCATTAGGTTTATTTTATTTTATTTTCTTATTAAATCAAAAACCCCTCATTATCTAAACATCAATTAAGTTCATTTCATAGGCTAATCGAACACTCCCTATAAGATTGACCTAGACTTACCACTGCTACAATAATAGTCTAGTTATTTTATTTTAACTAGCGATACGACGTGTAATTAATTTTGGCTCCGTTATCGGGGAGTGCGGTGTTTAGTTTTTGTTTGTGATTTAATTAGAGTTTTGTATATATTTGTTCGTAATTAATTTCTTTTCAATTATTTCGTGATCTTTTCTTTATTTTGTTTTGTGTTTGTGTTTTATAAAAATTTAAAAAAAATCATAGATGGAAGTAATTTTTTCTTTAATTCATATTCTCAATCCTATAACAATGTTTGGACTGATCATCCTAACTTTTATTATGGATGGGATAATCAGCCAAATTACTTCTATGATAGTTTGCAGGAAGCATAGCGATTCCCATACACACCAGAAGCTTCCTATCAAGACTCAGGTAGATCCTTGTAAGAACTAATTAATGTGTATGTTGCTAACATTTTGTAATTTCAGCAGGAAATAAGTTCTAGAATCTAGAACTTGACAAGCTAAGCGGATCAATTGATGGAGGCTATCAACCGCCTAGTATCACAAAGCAAAGAGACGTAACAATATCAACCTGAGGAGTACCCGATGGATATTAGTGCAGAAACTTTACAAAGTAATAAAGAGCTTGATAATTTTGAGGTCAACCCTCAACGAGTTCCTAGTGTCTAAGAAATTGAGGAGGAGCTCAAAACTGAAATGGACATATCATTTAGCTCAAAGGTAAGTACTGAGTCCATAATTATTTTTGAAACTAACTCTTCACCTTTACATGGCATATTGAAGGAACTAAATGAGGAAGAAAAAGGTGAGGAGATGTTTGAAATATTTTCCAAGTGCATGGTCTCAGTCAAGATTGAAAGTCTGGGGATAGGGAAAGAGCTAAATGGGAACTAGTATCAACCAAGACCCTATCCTGAAGAACCTCGCGTTGGAGAACCGAATGTGTCACCTGAAGATCACAATTTTGTCACGTGAGGGGTAGAAGGAGTCGAGCTAGCGACCCTAAACGAAGGTGCTTCTTGGGAGGCAACCCAAAGAAAGTAAATTTCTTTTCTTTACATTTTTGCATTTCTTTTTATATGCATGTGTGTTCTTTGTTGGTTTATTTTTGCTTGTTTTTAAGTTTTCAATTAAAACGAGAGAAAGAATAAAATAAAAAAGAAACATTTTTCATTTTCTGTTACTTTTGAGATTATATAGTCATAAGTAGAGAATAAATTGACTAGAGAATTTCATAACAATTTTGGCATATACTTTTGCTCTTGTGATTGAACATGTTTTTTATAATTGACATTTGACAATATTATTTTCAAAGATCAATTATAAAATAATTGTTGAATAGAAAGATGGAACAATATTGGATTTAAAAGAATATATTCTAATTATATACTCTATATTTAATTGAAACATTGGATGATGAAATGTCTAAATTATACATTATAACTATATATGAATATGTTGAATCAAACTACTTTGACATTCGTAATATTTGAACATGTTTTTAGACTTTAATATTGATTAATGATAAAATTGCCTAATTGTAGAATTAAAGATAAAATTATAATATTAATTTATAATCATTGTCATCATATTAGGAACTTAACGAGTTACAAATAAAGGGTAGTTTAAAAAAGAAAAATAAAATTGAATTACTTATTTATGAAGTTTAAGAAATTTCAAGAATCAAATATGAATTCAATTAAAATTACATCGTAATTATAGTTAGAGTTATATTTTAATTTCAATTAATAATTTACTAACTCTAGTTATAATTACTAATTTACTTTTCATTAGAAAGGAAGTATAATATCTCTTTCTATTAATATGAAAAAGGCCTAAGAGAGTTAGTACTCATATTTTTTCTTTTTAAAATATTTTGAAATCTTTTTTCTCTTATATTCGGATATAATTAGAAACCAAACATATGAACAATTTTTGGTTAATAGATTGAGAAATGTTTTTTTATATAAAATCATAAATTAAATATGATTTAACCTTTTATTTATAATTTGTAATTTTCAAATTATTCAATTTTAAAAATACGATTTACAGATTATATAAATTATTTTTCCGTCATGTTCGCCATTCAGTCTTAGTTAATTCTAAGTAATTATCATCTCTTATTTAAGTTTATACATTATACGCATTATAATTAAAAAATGTATTTTTTTATTTAATATAAAAAATTTTGTGGTTAGTATGATTTGACTTTTGGATCTAGTTTTAAGGTCAACTTACAGATCTTTGGATCTAGTTTTGTGGTCAACTTACGGATCATCTTACAGCAAAGCAATAAGAACGTCAGCGATCAACATCTTTGTTTACTCCCTTCTTGTCGTTTTTATAGGTCGATTCTTCTCTTTATTAATTTATTTAAGAAACTATTCATTCACAAGGCAATCAAAAAAAGAAACTTTAAAGTTTAATAGATATAACAGTAATTATATTTGCATATAACTTAATATTTTAATATATCAAGAAAAATAGTAAATTTTACTCTCTTTTTTTCGTTTCAAAATAGTAATTTATGCATAAATTATAAAATAAATAAACAAATAATAGCTAAATCTGCAATCATATGTATGGTTGATGGCACATGCATTATATGAATAAAGAAAGACTAGCTGTGTGAAAAAGAAAAAAGAAGATGAATTAGATAAAATAAGAAAATAAATAATTCTGCAATTGTTTGTATGTACGATTGATGACATGTGTGTATTATAACAGACTTTGACTTTTCGTTTTCAATAACTAATTAATAAGATAACTTTATTTTAAAAGAATAACTTTTTATAAAATTCTCCCTATATGATTTATGAAAGTAAAAAATGAGTTATTTAATGACTTTAGTGAGTTTATTTTTTTCAAAATTTAGTCATTTTATTATTAAAATCAAAATTTGTTTTGTTAAAATTGGATTTAAAATGTTTTTGATGGTTATAAAATAAATTTGGCATTTAGACGTCAACCTTATGAGATATCCAAATTTTTATTTTGATTGTTATTATTTAAGAAATAAGACATAAAAAGCTACAAAGACTTGGCGATTGAATCAAGTCAATATAAGAAAAAAAACTAGTTAATTATAGAGCGACGGTAGTTGAAGGATTAGTTTAATAAGTGAAACTTCTTGGCTATGCCATCATGCATATGCCAAATACTCTGTGAAGCTTTTAATTTTTTAAGAGCTACAGATTTATAATGTTTTTAAGACATATGTGAAAATTCATAAATGAGAATTATATTTCAAATATATATATTTAAAATGAAAAATTAAATATGAATAAATTTTTTTGATAACAATAATAATTAACAATGAAATGATGTACACTTGAATACAAATTATATTTAAATTTAAACTATTTATATATATAATTTAAACCTATATATATTTGAACAAAATATAAAATAAAATATTATATAAAAATATAATATAGCATATACTTTTCATTACCATAATATTTTGATGAATATAATAATTTTTTATTCATAAAAATTTGTTATATTCAAATCTTTCAAACTTTTACTTGAAAAAGTGTATAAATACATTACTTAAATGTTAGTTCTGTTGGATCAATTAGAAAGCCAAAGTAATAATTTTGTTTAATAGTCAAGTACAATATTATATGTAAGATATTTTCTAACATTAATTTAAAAAATGCACATTTAGCTTGGTTTTACACAGTTTAAACAAAGTCTGAAATAGGAATATTATACTCCTAAATTTAAATTAATATAATTCTTAATAAAAGAAAAATCAAATTAAAAATCCTAAATGTATATATTCTTAAGGATTGTCACATTTTAAATACGGTAATGGTCGTTTAAATATATGTGGGACTAAAAGATATAATATTTTATTAAAAAGGAAAATTTTAAGATGATTTTATTAAATTAAAACGATAAAATTTTCAAAATTATGTTTAAATTTTATTATAGATAAAATAATATTTATCTAAAAGAAATGGTCTTAAAATTAAATATGATATTGAATGCATATTAAATATCTTTTTTTTAAAAAAGTATTTTACAGTCCAATTATTATTTTATTTTTGCCTATGTCACTAATAGTTGGAAAAAAAAGGAAATTTTCTTTCAGAAAAGACAAATGGTATTTAGTGTCTGTTTGGTTGAGCTTATATTAGTAGAGCTTTTGTCAATAGAGCTTTTGTCAGTAGAGCTTTTATGAGAAGAGTTTTTTTAAAAAATCAGTTGACTGTTTGGCTGTCAATTAAAAAAATAACTTTTTAAAAAGAGCTTCATACAGTAGACTGTTTGGCAACATAAAAATAAAAAGCACTTTTATTAATTTTAACTATA
>JANZXP010000006.1:4162661-4180895 GCA_027576715.1 Erythroxylum flavicans
TCATAAGGGGAAGTTGAGTTGTTCTGATGCATTCCATATGGTCCAGATTTGGGGAGTCGATGCCTTCCCTTTCACTATTTCTAGACAGAAAGAACTTTGGATGCAACAGACTTGGAAGCTTGACATCCTCATCCAAAGCGTTCAGACCAACCAATCAATCATATGGAATTGGGTAAGTTGAGTTTGAACTCTTTTATGTTTCTTTTTTTCTTTTTTCAGACGTTTGCCTGAAGTTACAATCTGCCACTCTTTTGCTGGTTAGATTGCGAACAAGAAGTTAATTTTCCTATGTGGAGGCAACAATATGAACGAGGTGATGGAAATTATACAATCAGCAGTTAGTAAAAAACCTGAACTTGCGATTGTCTGTGTTAGTAGCATCTTCACACAACAACAATTCAGCAGTTTCATGTACCAAATAACTCAAAAGCAAGATGGCTACTGCTTAATTGACGAGGGACAATGGCAATTATTTAAGCTGAGGCTGGAGAGTATGCTCTTCTCCAAATTTCAAGTTGGTTTTACTGCTGAAACAGACACAATTTTGTTTGGAATCCAAAAACTTCTGAGCTATAGCAAAACCACAGAATGGGCTATGATTTCCCAAGGATCAGAAATTAAGGTCTGTGGACTTGGATCTATAGTAAAGCAAACGTTTCTCCAATTTTCTCAATGGCAGGCACAAGCAACCCATGACTTTGCGGCAGCTTTCCTAGGTTGTTATGAGCAACTTTGGAAGCTCCAACGTCCTCCATGTCACATTGAATTCTCACGTTGCGGCCCTTACATCCCATCTCAGCTTCTGTGCCCTGAGTGTAATTGTATCATGAAGATAAACACTACTTTCTCCTGTGATCACCCCACATATCATGTTACTTCTACCACCACTACTGCAAATCTTGTTGCTTCATCGACCGGTGCAAGCCTTATAAATGACTTAAGTAATGCTTCCACTGGCATCTCACTTCGTGGCACTGCCACTTCTTCCATAGCCAATACCACCACATCTACTATTTCAGGTGGTGGTAGCATAATTACTGCAAGTGCTGGTTCAAATATTGGTGCTACCAGCATTGCTAATGTCACATCTGTTGCTACCTCAAGTGCTACAGCAACAAATATTGGAGCTAGCAGCCCTACTAGTGTCGGAGTTTTCGATAAATCTAGCATTGCTGCTACAAACATTAAGAGGCATGGAAATTGGTAGTGCCACCTCCATTGGTGATACGTCTACTGCTACAGCTACAACTATTGGAGCTCGTGGCCTTATTAGTGCCGGAGTTCTTGATACCTCTAGCAATGTCGCTTTAAACATAGCAATTAGGGGTGGTTCTAATGCTGCTTTTGTTGAAACTTCCACCATTGAAGCATCTAATTTTGTTGGCAAAACATATTCTTGAATTATACTGATCCTCTTCTTCAGTCACATGAGTGTGTTTTTTCGTTTCTGTGTTTGAAAATTTGGCTTTTTTTTCTTTTGGAGTTGTAACGGAGGCTTGAGTTAGCATATGACGCCATACAATAACATTCAAGTGTTACCGTTGATTGTCACTGAATAACTAGTACTCAGATTTGAAAAGAATAAAGGATTTGACCACTTTGAATCATAATTTCATCTAAAATTTCCGTACTTCATATATGTATATCTGTATCAGTAAGCTAAAATATGAGGTTATAAAGTTACAGCCTTTTTTTCCTTTTCTTTTTTTTTCAATTTTTCATAAACGCAATTCCCTTTAACTGACAACAATTAATTTGAGCATATAAGAATGGCAACAAACGTGCTTGGCACTTGAAGAAATGATTTTAATTTACCGAAGAATAAAACTTAAAAAAAACTAATTTGATTATGAAGACAATGCACCAAACTACCAATCCTTTTATATAGCGAGATTAGAAACCAAAATTACTCATTAAACTTACAAAACGAAGCTGATTTCATGTGACAGTTTAATTATTTTAATTAATTGTATATCTTTGTTATTCTCATCGTCATTCTATAATAAGCAAAATTAACCTTAATGATAATAATTGAATTAATGAGCTTCCAAAGTCTTATTTAAATGCAGCATAATTTGAACAAATTAATAAGGATCATGAAATACATAGCAAAACTTATAGTCTATGTTGATTTATAGCCTATAACTAATCGGTTCGTTATAGATATAATTAATTAAAGATGTTATTTATTTTATGTATATTTGTTTAATTAACTAAAGTATAAAATAAAATTTATGAGATAAATATATCTTGCAAATAAAATTATGATAGAATAATGATAATAATATCCATACTGTATTTATATATTATTTCTAAATTGTTAATAGTCATTCCTCAATTAAAATCGAAGAGTGATATAGCCAAAAGGTTAACACACTTTGTGTTTCTTATTTATAAAGAAAATATTTAATCTCAAAGACTAAAGTATAAAGATACTTAAATAAATATGTATTTGTTTATTAGAAAATAAGTTTACTATTCTATTTAGAGTAACTCACTTAGATATAATATTAAATATGTAGAGATAGTTATGTAAAGTAATAAAGCATTTGTAACTTTAAAATAAATAAGGAGAATGTTCCATTCTTAATTAGTAGTGATTTAAAAAATATTTGATCATAGTTAATTGAAATTGGAAATATGATATTTTCTAATATCAATTATAAACTGATTGATATTTAGTAAGAAAAAAATTATATTTGAATTTAAATAAAGTAGACACTTATTTTCCATCATATGTCTAATTGGACTATTAAATGATGAAAGAATTAATTTATATAATCTAACTATGCATGGATAAGTTGAGTCAAATTATTTTAACATTTTTAATATTTAGATGGTCATGACATGTTATTAAATGTTGACCTTGATCTGTAAATATAAATTATTTAATTGAAGAATTAAGATAAATTAAAAGGAGATTTAATTTACCTAATTATAATTATAACTATAATTATAATTATAATTTATAATCATTGTCATCATACTAAAAAAAGAGTATTTTAAAATAAAAATTAATTTAAATTAAGTTGGACTTAATTATGAAGTTGAAATTTTTGTAAGGTAATTGGACTCTAATTGTAGTTAGTAGTTTAATTTTGATTAGGAAAAACCCTAATTTCTTTTTCTATAAATAGGAAAAAGATATCAGAAAGTTAAGATTCATGTTTATTCATCTTAAAAGTATTTGATTTTTTTTCTCTGCTCTGTGAATACCATTAGGGATTAGATACGTGATCATTTTGTAGTTGATAGTTCAAGAATAAATTTTTTGTAAAAATTTGAATCATGTACATGTCAACCCTATTTTAGCAAAAAAAGTGTATTTTAAACCTCAATATTTTCAATAGAATATAATCTGAACTCTAGTGTTTTAAAATGTTCAATTTAAACCATAACATTTTTAAAACATCCAAAATATACTCTAAGTGAATAGATAATTCGATGGAGTTTACTATCTGTCAATTAAATGTCCAATAGCCGATGGCAACCATGAATCTCTGGACTTATGGGAACTCCTTCATGAACTCCTTCAGAAATGAGTACATTTCGCATTTTTGTGTTGCCTTGTTTCGATTTGAGTAATTTATAAAAAAAAATCTTAAACACATCTTAGTTTTATAATACTTGCTCAAACTTTAAAAAGTCATATTAAAATACTTAAACTTTTAATTTGTTACAAAAATAGCCTAATGTTTTTCATTAATGTCACCGACATGACTCGCTACATCAGGTTTTTGTACTTGCTGTGTGGCTGACATGAGTCCACTATTTATCTAATTAATTATTAATTATTTTATTAAATTTTAAAACATAAAACCTAATCTTTTGTCTTCTCTAATGACCTATTAGTTTCAACCCCATTACATTTTTTGCTTCCTTCTTCATCGACTGTCGTCCTTCTTTTCTCTTAGGACTAGTAAATAATGTGGGCACAGTTCCACTCGCCATTTATCACCGTCACCAATCCATTTCTGCAATCATATAACAAAAGTTAAGCACCAAAAACACAACATATCAGAACAAGCAAAAGTGGACGAAAGTTTGTGTTTTTTAAATGATCTTCCAACTCATCATATGATTACATAGACAAACAAAAGCAACCAACAAGAATTATGAGAGAGCGAAGCATAATATCTTAACGACTAGAACTCTTCAAAAACCAACCTTCTTACTTGAAGTACCCACTCCAAAAACCCTTTACAAAAGAGAGAAGATAAAAATGGTCTCAGAAAATCAAAAACTAGAGTGATAGACAGTAGCTCAACGTGATTTATCAAAGAGAACCTTGATTATCTTTTTTTTAAATGAAAAATAATTTTAATTATAGTAAAAACTAAATCCAAGTTATAACAAGTTCATGACTTTAAGCCGACCATCATATTAAAATATGACCAAAAACAAAAACTCTCTAAGGTAGGATAATTGTCTGCAAGATAAACAATAACAAGAAACAACTATATGCACCACTGATGTTTCATCTTCATGGAAAAGCTCATTCACCATTTCTAGTTTATGAGGATCATTTAACCCCCTAATGTTCCACGATTTGGGGGAAGCCTCCTGGTATTTGGGATTCGATTTTCTCTTTCCTGCAGATTTTTCTTTGGTAGGTTTAGATTGCACGTAAAAATCTCCATGGATATTAGGGAAATGGGCTACCACTAATGGAGTATCACAGTCCTTTGCTTGTTCATATATAAAAGATGACCCATGTCCCCTGATTCTCAGTTTGTCCGACAGTTGTTAATGGAGTCAACATGTTGGCCCAATCCATCTGACAATGCTCTAAATACTAGGAGGTGAAATCATTCACTCCACTGTCCAGACTCTCTACATTGTCTGCACTGGAGTTGTCAATAGTTGGTTGCTCCTGGGAAATATTTGTAACAACTTGTTCGGACCTCAAACCAACTAATTGATTACCATTATCTACAACTTGAGCCATTTGTGAAGCCAAAACACCATTAAATACATCCACAACACCATTAAGCATGCCCAACAACAACACTAGTATTTTAATCTATTGTGAGAAGGCTATTTTTAATAGCCTAAACCTGGGTTATATCAGAAACTACACCAATAATAGCAACCATTGCATATTCAACAGCATCGACCATACTATTACAACTTCTACAACATTACTAATGTTATTATCTGCCTTCGTTAAGGGTGGTTAATAGACAACTCCCCTGTCTTCATTTATTGCACCATTCTTATCATCAACTACACCAGAATCCAGTAACTCATCATACCATCCAGTTTGAGAAATTTTACCTATAGGCTTCAAGATTTGGCTATCATTCGTCGGTTTCCAGGGATAGGAGATAGGCATGACCGTCTTCTCCATCGGGTTATAAATGATGATGATTCAAATGAAGAACATTCTTGATTGATAGACAACCACAAACTAGAGGAAGTCTTGCAAAGAAAGATGAGAAAATTTCTGAACAAAAAGAAAACCTTGATGCTAAAAAGAAAGAGAAAGAAGAATTCAGAAAAAGAAAAGGAAAAAATATAGAACGGAAAAGCTCTTGCGACTGAGGAAACTATTTTAAAAAAAAGGTTGTTTCATAAAGAGATGATTCTTAAAGAAAAAAGAGGGAAGAAGATAAAAATAGCTGCACAAAAAAGAAAGACACCACTACCACCAAAAATGTTTCAATCAACAAGAGCTAAAGTTAGCTATAAAATGTAGTACAAGAAAAGAAAGGTGGTTACTGGGTGGATCTTGCCTCTCATGATGTTTGATGACATAGATGTTTGATGACATAGGTATACCTATCTCTCCTCACTTTGTTACCATTGGTTGGGAAAATTTTCTGAAATTAGATGAGACAGTATGCTATAAGCTAGTCAAGATATTCTACACACATATGAAAAAGTAAGAAATTAATGGAAAGATAGCCATTGTCTCATGGATGCATGAAAGTGAAATTTTAATTTCTGAGGAAATCTTAGGAGATATACTAGAAGCAGTTCCTATAGAGAGTACTAAGTTTTCCTGTCATAAGTGGGATGTTGATGATCTGGAGTTAGTCAAAGTTGTCAAATTAATCTGCCTTCATCCAGAGAACATACAAGACGGGAGACCCTGAAGCAGACAATTAGACTTAATACCACGGTGTTTTGCATCGCTTTCAACTACTTCGATTTTTCCTAGGAGTAGCTCAGTTGAAAAGTGCAGTCTGCTAGACACCTATATAATGTATAATTTTCTAAAAGGAAACATAATGAATCTTCCAGCTATGATCTTGAGGTTCATGGTGGATAAGGGAAATCATAAGAATACTACCGGTTACCTACCTTATGGAATATTGCTCACCGAGATTTTCAATCATTATAGAGTTCCTTTTGTAAATCTAAATTGGTATGCATCGAGCTAGGTTTCACCCTTCCATTCCTTATCAATTTAGATATAGATTGCAAAACAATGTTTGGCTAGAGAAAAGATCTTAAAGAGTAGCAGAAAACTTAGATCATGCTTCAAAACAACAAACTCCTGTCCCTCTTTAGGATGAAAATAGTGCAAATCTCTAACAACAACTGAAAGATATTCAAGCCAATCAAGAACAAATGTGAGAACAAATAGATAGCATGCAAAATGAACTTCTTGACATGCAGATTTTGTTCAAAAAAATCCTTGAATCTCTTCAATAACTCTGTTGCTATATGCTTTTTTCTTGGCTTATTTATACTAATGATTTTGTTTGGTGCATTATTTACTCTTTCTTTTTATTTTTTTATAATGAAAAAGGGGGAGAGTTTATATAGATATATTTTGCATATGTGATGATTTATTTCTCAATGCTGCCTCGATTACATATATGATTGATTTTGTTATTGAACTTGTGAAAATTTGTGATATATAAACGATAGGTTCCTTTTTTAAGAGACAGGCTCCTTCTAAGTATGTCTAAACATATAAAAGTCACAGGTATCTTTCAAAATCATTTATTATCTCTTTGAATTTTGAAACATATATCTATTATTGCTTGTCATCATCTAAAAGGGGGAGTTGTTAGCTCAAGGTTTATAGTTAACGATTTTGATGATAACTATATAATATTTCAAAATTCAAATTGGATTTATTTCCTTTTATAGTTAACGGTCTAATTCTCAAAAAGAAATAAAATCATAAGAAATATGCTTTCTTTCTTGCTATATCCTTCTTTATAAACTTACCTTATTAGAAATGGTTTATTCGAAAGGATCCTACTAATTATGAAAATCGTATATTAGCTCCATGATTACTGAAAGATTTTTAGTAAAGATGATATCAAGATTATTTAGATTTAAATCGATCCAGTTGGCTAAAGACACAAGTGAAGCAACGACTAGTTAAAGAAATTGACTATTAAAGAAGAGCAATAACACTTATGAAGTAACGAATATACTCAAACTTTTGAAACATTTGAGCAGCATTCATATTCTTGAGAGTCATATCATTCATATTGTGCCTTAGAAAGTGAAATCACTCTATTAAGAGAGAAATTTTTATTTTATTTTTCTTTGAGCTTTTAGAAACTTGTTATGCACTTCGAGTGTGGAAGGTTGGAGAACCTTGGAAAATAGTATTAGTGAGCTTAGAGAGGCTCGTCAAATTTAATACTCGAATTTTTATAGTGAAATACTCAAGTTAGATACTTGGAGACTAGACATAGACTTAAGTTGTAAGCCGAACCAATATAAATCGATTGTCTCCTTCTTCTCTCTCTTTTAAAATTCCGCATTATATTGTTTGTGTGTTCTTTTTAATAAGAGGCTCATTCACTTTTATAAAAGGCTCATTCTGTTTTCAACTTGCAAGAGGTTCCTTTCAATTTTAGCAGGCACCTTCTTTTTTAAAATTGTTTTAACATGATTCATTAGTCAATAGGCTCCTTTTGTTTAAGCAGGGTCTTATCCTACAAAAGACTCTCATTGTCTAATAGGCTCCTGTCATTTAAAAGGCTTTATGATCTGACAGGCTCCTACTGTTTTTATTCGTTAGCTAGGATCTGTTTATTATATAAATTGAAAGAACTTGCTAAAATTTTTTGACACACACAATTCACCCTATTTTTGCGTGTGTTTGTTTTATCAATTTGTATATTAATCTTTAATAATATCATGTTACTCCTACCATTACAATCTTGTTGCTTCATTGGCCAGTGCAGGCCCTATGGATGGCAAAAGTAATGTTTCCATTAGTATCTCATTTGGTGGCACTTCCACTTCTTCCATAGCTACTACCACCAACTTCTTCCATAGCTAATACCACCACATCTACTATTTTTGGCGGTAGTAGCATAATTACTGCATGTGCTGGTTCAAATGTTGGAGATACCAACATTGCTAGTGCCTACCTCAGTTGCCACCTCCAATGCTAAAGTTACAAATATTGGAGCTAGTCACATTATTAGTACTTAAGTTCTTGATAAATCTAGCATTGCTACAACAAACATTGGGGTTATGGAAATTGGTAGTGTCACCTCTATTGTTGATACCTCTACTAATACATCTACAAATATTAGAGATAGTGGCCTTGTTACTGTGTCAGAGTTCTTAATAAATTTAACATTGCTGCTACAAACATTGGAGCCATGGAAATTTGTGGTGCCACCTCTATTTTTAATACCTCTATTGTTATAGCTACAAATATTGGAGCTTGTGGCCTTATTAGTGCTAGGGTTCTTGATACCTCTGGCATTGCTACTACAAATACTGGAGCCATGGAAATTTGTAGCGCCATCTCCATTATTGATACCTCGAGTGCTGCAACTATAAATATTGGAGCTAATGGTCTTATTAGTGTCGGAGTTCTTGATACCTTTAGCAATGCTGCTTCAAACGTAGCAATTAGAGGTGGTTTTAATGTTGCTTTTATTGAAATTTCCACCATTGAACCATCTATTATTGCTGGCAAAATATATCCTTAAATTATACTAATTCTCTTTTTTGCGTAAGTGTGTTTTTCGTTTATATATTTAATGTTTTGGTCTTTTTTCCTCTTGAGATGTCATTAGAGATATAATTTATAATTGAACATTTTATAAAGTCTATAGTATTATTTCAAAAAATATTTTTATACCTTATTTAAGACTTAATGAAGTACTAATATGTAAAACCACAAACTTTTCCTTTCGTGCGTTTATAAAATTTCATTTTATGTGAATGATGTTTTCGAGTGAATGTAAATCTTATTTTTGCTAAAATGTTAATTGGGGACCCGACCCTAAATGATTTGAAAATACTTGAGACAATTATTAAAGTCAAATGATAGTCAAAAAATATTAGATTTGACTGGTATAAAAATGGACCAAAAATAATTCGATTGGATGGATTTATGATAGATCAAGGCTGACCTTGTTTTAAATTATTTTGGAGTAAATTGGAAGCATTTTCGGGCTGAAACATAAAGACATAAACCAAGTAAGCCAAGTGTGAAAGAATCAGCCATAGTTAAGGATACTTAAAGTAAATCAATCCAACTTAGATGTTTATATGTTTAGATGCAACATGTTAATAAGTTGACTTGAAAACTCCTACCAAAATTGGACAGATTTTTCTTAAGCCACTTAATTATTTTGGACAAGAAATAATACACGCACATGTGAATGAGCCTTAAGTGGCAGCTATCACGAACATAAAGAGGTTCTCATTATTTTGGAATAAGAATGAATGAAAACCTCACGCTGCCACGTTTATGAAGGAGTAGATGTGAGGGACATAAAATTCATTATTTCTGGGACCAATACAAGGTATGGACGTGGCTCATAGACAAAATCAAAACAACTTGTTATATGTAGGAGATAAGAACTGTTGTGGATGATGTAAGAAATTAATCAGTTAATTAAACAAAGATGTTAAGAGCTAACATAATGGAAAGTTGTTGGAAACCAATCATGCAATGTGTTGGATATATTTCTACAAGGTGTAACTTATACAAGGATGATGAAGGAACTGCTTCACCTTCACTTCACCAACATTTTACTACTCCTTTAGACCAGAATTGATGATGGACAATTTCAACTACTCCTTTCATGCACAGATCTTCCAAGTTTTGTCTCTAGGAATAATTTCTGTATGGTGCTTAAGCTTCCAACTGTGGACAACATCTTCATCAACGCCAGCTACATGTAGGGAAAAGATGGACAACACTCTACTGCCTGATTTTGCTACGTTAAACCACTCTTGTCCTTCCTCTTTAGCTAGTCACATGAATCCTTAAGCTAGTTACATGAATTCCCTTACTAATCGCGTGAATGTTTGAGCTAATTGCACGGTTAAATGAAAAGAAAAACAGCATGGTAAATGGAGAGAAAATAGCTTGGTTACATGTAAAGAAAACAACATGTATATCCATATCCTATATATGTTGTTCAATGGTTATTAATTGGCAACATGTAGATAACTATATATGTGGCCCAATGGTTGTTCAATGACAGTATGTATGTTGTACATAGTTCAATGGTTCAATACAAGGAAGACAACATATATGACCATATACGTTATTCAAATGAAAAGAAGATAGAATGTATAAATTATGGATGTTGTTCAATGACTGTTCAATGATTAAATAAAAAGAAAACATAATTTTATTCGTACTAAATACTAAGATTTTGGCTAAGTTCTTTGTCATAAAATTTGTAGTACAAGGTGGTAAGTTATAGATGTACTTGGCAAGTTTTAAGAACCCTTTAGCAATCTCCCTCATAGCTGAGTAAGACAATAAAGTTATCGGGGCACCGTAGACTCAAGACTAGTAAGGGAAAACCATCAAACACGTGAGGGTGGTTAATGATAAATGAAAAAATATGAGTGTATCTTTAAATTGTTTCCATTTTTGAAGCGCCAACACCACTACTTGCAACTCTCTCTCATAAGCTGATTTACCTTACTATGAAAAGTATGTTTATGAATAATTTCATTGATGCTACTCCTTGAATTTAACAGTTAATTTTCATGGGGTATACATATGCTTTGATTTGGCATTGAACTGAGAGTTGTATGAATTTGAAAGCCAATTTTATTTGCGTATGCTTTGATTTAGCATTGAATTGAGATTCGGATGCACTTGGAAGCCAATGAGATGTACACATGTTTTGAGTTGGCATTGAATTGAAATTTTCATATGCTTTAAATTAGCATGGAAATGGACTTTGAACATGAATTGAATTGGTATTAAAATGAGGCACGTTTATGTATTAATTATGATTTAGCCTATAGTACATTGTTAGGTCTTTATACATACGATTATATCAATCAGAGTATATCCTAACGTGCATGGTAGTGTTTGGGGGCGTCTATCACTAATATGGGTGGTGTTGTGTCTGTCAATATGGCTTGTGAGTCGCCCTCTGCACGTATGGAGTATATATTGTGCTAGAACTGTTGCGAGTAAGCGATGCAAAATCAGCTCTGTAACCACTGATTTATATGTAATGCTAGCATCGTTATGGGTAATTGATACAAAACTAACTTAATAACAATTAGTATATAGTGGTTAACCTAGTACGGGTAACCGATGCAGAACCAGCACTGTTACTAGAGGTTAACTAGGCACGGGTAAGCAATGCAGAATTAGCTCCGTGGCATTACACCTAAGGGTACCAGATGGCAAAGCAAATTAGGCTATGTTTTAAAAAGAAAGTTCATGAAAGTATTGATTGTTATCACTGTTTACTGTACAAGAAAAAGAAACTTGATCTCAAAAAAATATGTATGTTTTGTTTTACATGTGCATTGATCTTATGAAAAGAAAAGAATATGTTTTGTAAGAGCATTGGTTATTACTTGAAAAGAAAAGAAATTTTTTTATGGAGGTTAATATTTGTATAAATGTTTTGAATGGAAACCAATAACACTCACTGAGCTTGTTTAGCTCACCTTTTATTTTCTGTTTTTAAATTATAACCTTCCAGGTGCACTCTCAGGGACTTCAGTAGTCGGAACTCCACCACTTGAGTAATTGTCTTCGTCATGTGCTACTATGTAGGCATTTTTTTTTTGTCTTTCACTTGTATTTCATCTTCATAAACCTGTTATGTACATAGTTTTGTGGAAACATGGTTTTATATAAATGCTTTTTAAGTTAATGCATGAACATGGTTGAACCTTTTGAAATTGCTTTTGAGTGGACTTAAAGTCTAGAAGTTATAATGGAGACTTTCATTTGTGTATTGAAGTGTTTTGAATATGTTTTATAGGGATTTTGAAAATTTTGGTTTTATTAAAAAAGTTAAAATACGAGATCTTTAGCTTCTTTTATCTCATAGGTAGGTACTACATCAACCAGGTTTTGGGTTGGATATGCCACGTTTGTATTTTCATAAAACGGATGCAGAACCAGCTCCGTAAACACTGATTTATATGTAATGTTAGCATCGTTATGAGTAAGCGATGCATAGCCAACTTCATAACAATTGGTATATAGTGGTTAAACTAGTGCGGGTAATCGATGCAGAACTAGCTCCGTTACTAGAGGTTAATCAGGCATGAGTAAGCGATGCAGAACCAGCTCCGTAGTATTACACCTAAAAGTACCAAATGACAAAGAAAATTAACGATGGGCTATGTTTTAAAAAGAAAGTTCATGAAAGTATTGATTGTCATCACTGTTTACTTTACAAGAAAAAAGAAACTTAGATTTAGAAAAAAATGTATGTTTTGTTTTGCATGTGCATTGATCTCAAGGAAAACCTAGTTCCTAACTAATTTTATACGTGAGAATGACAACTTTTGCATATCTTTGCCTATAGCATTAATACAATATCAGATTGTGATAGGTAGGTAATCAACAATGATTTTGTTGTTGTCAAGGACAACTTGATAATGTGTACATTCGCTAAGTGTAACCCAAAAAGAATTTGGAATATTTCAGACTTTCGAAACATTGTTGGAATAAATTATACGAGAACTACAACTTATATAAAATTGACAGATATAAAATTATAATTAAAATTTCACATAAAATAAATAAAATTTAGAATTCCTTATCTCATTTATCTTTTAATTAATGTTGTAAAAATTATATCATTAATTTTATTTTTTGATAAAACTATTTTATTTTATTTTTTATGAGATAATAAGTCAGCTCACATATGTCACCGTAGAAGCGTCGGCATCTTTGTTTTCTCGTCAACTCGTCTTTTTTATTTATTTCATCAAATTTTTAAGAAACTATACCATCCACATATTTTTCCAAAAACAAAAATTCATCCACACAACATTGTATCGCATTCTTCACGAAATAGAAAGTTCTAGCACAAACTAGGCGAAGTTGATTAAAAAATTAATCAAATTGAAATTCTAAAAATTAATTGGAAGCAAGGAAGTAGGTTCAAATAGGCTTTATTCCATAGTTATATAAAGGTCCAGGACATTGCTTGGTGAAGAACATGTTGAGTTGAGCTGCTTCTTTTCCAGCGAAGTCAATATTTACCTGAAAGGAATCTGGAAACTAAAAATAATGCTTGTTTCCATCTCGTTGGTCGATCTTTGCATCGAGCTTTAAATACTATTGGAATAAATTATAGAAGAAACTACAAGATACATAAATTTGATAGAAATAAATTTATAATTGAAACCTCACTCAAAATAAATAAATTTTTAAATATTTTCTTAAAATTAATATGAAGCTCACTCAAAATTAATTTTTTTAAAGTTAGTATGAAGCTCATTTGGCTTGTGATTTTAAATTAAATACTCCAAAATTTCTGGGCTTATTAAATATTTAAAAATTTACATAGTTTGACAATTTATGTGATATATTTTTTAATTTTTGTAATAATGGAAACGCAATATTTTTTTTTAGTTATGATATGCTCCCAACCTTAAAATTAGACTATAAAATAATGAAAACTTGATAAACTTACCCACTGTTTTTATGCAACATAAAATCTAATTTCTTCTAAGCCTGGCCAACATGCTTTATTTCAATAAAATATCTAACTTCAAGTTTGTTTCAACCTAGAACCGCATGTTTTATTTCGATAAAACTTCTTGCTTGTTTTAAGCTCAATTGACATGTTTTATTGTGATAAAAGCTGAAATTGCATTTTTAACCTCAACTTTTATAATAGAATATAAAACAAACCTTATCCTAGTAAATATATACTTTTATATATCTTAAAATTTTTATATACTAAAAAATTGGTAAAAATTTATATTTTATAAATAATCTCCCCTTTCACAAGAAAAATAAACCCTAGATTGCCTTCTCCTACAATTTTAGGTTTAGTTTCTCTCTTTCAATTATCTTGTTTCAACCGTATTCTCGCTAATACATAAAATAAAGTCATTTTAGGACAAAAATAAGATTAAAATAGGGTATTTATTACCGACAATTTGTATAATTTTAATTGAATTCATTATAATAATTAAAAAAAGTGAAGTCAATATAATGAAAATATCTTTTTTTTTGGTTAATTCAAGAGACATTTTAGGTTGACCAGAACTATTGCGTTGACCCCTTTAAACTATTACCATTCTTATTTTTATGTAAATTGAACGTGAAAAAGCTACAGTGGCATTGTGGACGCCACATTTATCGCAATATCTCCTCCGGCAACCACATGCCCTTTAAACACGTGAATAAGAAACGTCTAAATGTAACTTTACCCTTTAAACACGTGAATAAGAATGTCTGATTATACTAGTCTAAAAAATTGGCGCAGGTAATATGATTACAATTATGACTAATAACGAGAAAAGGTTTGAAGTTATAATGGTTCGCTGTCGGAAGACTAAACAGTAAGGAAATAAGATGGTTATAGTCATGTTGACAATTAGCGGATTGCATTAATTATTAGCTAATTTTATCAGCGAATTATATTAATTATCAGTTAATTTTATCAACGGCTAATTGACAGTAGATTATATCAGTTGATTTGACTCATTGATAATATTAATTGTTTATTAAAAATGTTTGATAAAATTAACTGTTTAGTATTAGTTGTTTATGTATAAAATGACTAATAAGAGTATGACTTAAAAAAAAACTTAAGTAGGTGACTTTAATCATAGTCTTTCTGAGATATGATAATAAGAAAATATTCTACCCAAATTCAGTTTTCTAAATACGGTGAAACAAGTTCAGAAAAGAAATTACCGTCCGTATATATTTATACTACTGTTTGAAATATGATTACTGTATTTATGCTTGTCCTAGTTTTTACAGGACCTTTGCCTCAAGTTATTTAGAGAAGTCTTATTCACTTGTGAAAGTCTTTCATGTGCATTCTTGGAAGTCCCAAGATCCTCCTGCATGTATAGCTTTTAACGTTACTGCATCTAAGTCTCAAGATCCTCAAAGGGCACAGTCGTATTTTCATGCATTAAATTTGGGTTGTTAGAGGAAAACGCTCCTGTATAGGAGCGTTTTTGTTAGACCCCATTTTTGGAGCCTAACTCGTTCTCTGTTACCAAACAATGTTAGACCCCGCTTCCGGAGTCTAACTTGTGCTCTGATACCAGGCAATGTTAAACTCCGCTTCCGGAGTCTAACTCGTTCTCTGATACGAGACAATGTTAGACCCCATTTTCGGAGCCTAACTCATTCTCTGATACCAAAAGAAGATGCTGGGTCCCAGGTTGCGGTATTTATTTCGAGGCTACAATACAAGAGGATCAAGTGAAGATGCTGTGCCTGGAAGGCTAAAAGGGTCACATCGAATGAAAATACAGTAGCATCTACATTGACAGACTTTGCCGCAGCAAATTTAATGTTTCGCCATGGCGAAACTAGGGAAATACTACTAAGGACCTTTCAGAAAAAGTTCGCCACGGCGAAATTCCAAGGTCGAGTTGATGCACCCTTTGGGAAAAATGCGTCGCAGCGAAAGTCTGACTTTGCCGCGGCGAAGTTTCCAGATTTAAGCGAGAGCAACTCTTGGGAAAGGTTCACCGCTGCCAATTTCTGGATTCGCCGCGGCGAAACCTCCGAAGCAGCAACCCAGACCTCAAACATCTAACAGTACTCAATAGACATGTATACAATTATCACAACCATTTACAATTCAACAAGAAGATAGAAATGAACATGTACAAAAGGAACTTCTTCAGTTCTTAATCTCATTACTGAATCAACGAAGTTCATACATAGCTTTAGTTACATATCAATAATTACATCAATACTTAATACAAAATACAAATGGATGCTCATGTTCGTTATGCCTATAAAGCTATTCAAAATGTTCACTAACTTAGTACAAAAGTCTCTAACTATCTTGGAGATTGCTCAAATGCCTTGCAAGGATCTCTAACTTTCTCATTCTGCACCTGAGGAGGGAAAGAAGATGGGTTAAGCTACACGACTCAGTGGCTAATACATTTATAGCCATTGGCAATCGACCACAATTCAAGTATATGTACATGTATAGCTATCAATTCAAGCATTCTCAATCTATTGTAGAAATTCAATCATTTATCAATTTAGCTCAAAACTCATAACATATAACATAGACTTTGGCCATTAAACATAACGCTCAAATGATCATACTTGACAATTCAAAGATGTAATGCACAAACAAATGGCTCGAGAGTTTCGTGGAACGAAACAGAGAAACCAAAGTTTCTGTCGTAAACAAAACGAGTCCGATTTCTCATGATCTCGTAGCCTCAAGTGCGCAGTTGAGAGAAGGCTATAGGTCAACATGTACGTGACTAACGAAACAGGTTCCTCTCTTGCCCAATCACAAACAATTTTTATGCTCAATACAGTCAATCACAAATCCATAATCTCATGCTTCTTTTACTTCTTTCTTCTTTTCTTTTATACAAATGTCATAACCATTTTCAAAGCATAACATAATCATAATTCATTATGCATTTTCAAACATTCACAACGATTTCAATCTCAAAAAATTCAAATACAAGCAAAATCAACATACACACACATAGGCAAGAATTTGCCCAATTACACAATAACTATAAATCTATTACCCACCTAATTGCTTGAAAATCTAAGCTCAAGATTGTCTTTCCTCTTACTCTTGGAGAGGGTTTCCTATAACAAACACATTTTTCCATTTAATCCAAGATACAAAGAGAAATTCATAAAGCTTTAAAAATCAAAATAATAAAATCTAGCCTAGACTTAACTTACCCATAGCTAATCTAGGTTAGAATACAAAACCTAGTTTAGAAATCCATGAAAAATCACATAAGTTCTCTTCTTCTCTTCTTTCTTCAAACACCGACCCATTTCTCTAATTCTTTTTCTACCCAAATAAGAAGAAATGATGAAGAAGATTACCTTAGCTTAGCCAAATCGTCTTTCTTCTTCTTCTTTCCGCGTTTTTCTCTCTTCTTCCCTAGCTTCCACGCACTCTTCTTCCTTCTTCTTTCCCACGTTTTTCTCTCTTCTTTCTCTCTTCTCACGATTTTCTTCTTCTTCTTTCTTATTCAAGACTACATTTTTGTCTTCCCATTTTGCCCTTCATTTAACTTATCCTTCCAATTTTACCCCTTCTTTTAATGCAATGTTCCTTTTGCCCCTTCTTTTGTCTCTTATGACCATTACACTAATTTAATCCCAGCATCTCTAATTAATAACCCCAATTTTCTATTCATGCTTGCTAAATTAATGACTAAATTCTAAGAAAATAAATAAAATAAATCAATGAATAAATAAACAAATAAATAAAATAAAAAGAAAATTTTTGGGGTCCAACAGTTTTCATTTTCAACTAATTGCTTTACATCAGCCAATTAATCAGTGAATAACCAATTGATTTCATTAATGTTTTGACCTATCAAACAATTAAATACAATCAATCAACTAAAAAAATACTTGTCAAACAACAGTGTAGTAGCATTGTGGACCCCACATTCATCACATGATCTTGACCTTGTTTGGCAAATAGCGGATTGCATTAGCTGATAGTTGATTCTATCTGCGATTAGCTGATAGTTGATTCTATCAGCTGATTTGACCAACAGATAACATCAGCTATTTATTAAAGATGTTTAGCATTAGATGTTGATGAGTAAAATGACTTATGAGGAAATGATTTTAAAAAAAATTATTAAGGGAATGAATATTATATATCTTATATTCTTATAACAATTTAGAATTTAGAATTTTAATTTTATAATAATAATAATAATAATAATAATAATCATCATCATCATCATCATCATCATCATCATCATCATAATAATAATAATAATAATCATAATGATGATGATGATGATGATGATGATGATGATGATGATGATGATAATAATAATAATAATAATAATAATAAT
>JANZXP010000006.1:4180995-4196668 GCA_027576715.1 Erythroxylum flavicans
CCACCTTCGCGGGGCACGGATCCGGGTATCACTATCGATATCGGGTTCGGGTCCGGCGGGAGTTGGGGTGTTACATTGCGTAAATCTGTCAAAAGAGTAACTAGTAACGAGAAAATGAAAAATTTTTAGTATTGCTTTACTATATGAAAACACATTTTAAGTTATCAAAATAAAAGTGGGATAATATGTAAATTTAATGATGAAGCTATCGTGGAGTGAGAATACAAACCCAAAAAGACAAAGCAAAACACAGAATAAAGAAAAAGGCGGAAACAGAAAATTTAGTGGGCGGTCACTTAAAACACATGAAGACAAATTAGGGATTTTATTCTCTTTTCGATTTTTCCTTTTTTAAATAATAAAAAATACATCAATAATTTAAAACACATAGTCCTAAAGCCCCTTGAAGAAGTTCAAACCTGACTGAGTTAAGAGGTTTTATAAAGATGTCTACCAGTTGTTTTTTATGGTCATATATGAAAGAGTAGCTATTTTGTTCTCCACGAGCTCTCGGATAAAGGGATACTTCAAGTCGATGTGCTTTATTCTCGAATGTTGAACTGAATTCTTCGAGATATCTATAGCGCTCTTGCTATCACATAGGATTGTGAACACATCCTGATCAATTCCATAATCTTTTAACATTTGTTTCATCTAAAGAAGTTGCGAACAAAAAATACTTGCAATAATATATTATGCTTCTGCGATTGACAGTGAAATCAAATTCTGTTTTTGCTATACCACAAAATCATATTGTTACTTAATAAGAAACAACCCTTTGAAGTGCTTTTCTGATCGTCTAAGTTTTCAGCTCAATCCGTATCACTATACCCAGTTAGATAAGACGTAGAGTCACATATATACGAAATCCCAAATTCAAAAGTATCGCTTACTTACCTGATAATCCGCTTTACGATTGTTAAGTGTGTCTCTTTTGGGTTGGCTTGATAGCGAACACATACTCTGAAGCTATAACAAATATCTAATCTTCTTGTATTTAAATACAGTAAACTCCTAATAATGCTCTGATATAAACTAACATAAACACTTTTTCCATTTTCATCTTTGTTTAGCTTTGTAGAGACACTCGTAGGAGTTCTCATATGCCTAGCATTCTCAAGTCTAAACTTCTTTATTAAATTGTTCGTATATTTGTTTCGCAATACAAAAATACCATCCTTCACTTGTTTAATTTACAAACCCAGAAAGAAGTCCAATCCACCTACCATATTCATAAGTTATTAGTTCAATAAAGTCATACACCATTTTCGGATGAGTGGAGCCTAACACAATATCATCAACATAAATTTGAGCAATCATCAAATTAGATATGAACATTTAAGAAATAAAATTTTGTCAACACTACCTTGTTTGTAGCCTTGCTTGATGAGATATTGGGTGAGTTTTTTATATCAAGCCTTTGGCATTTGTTTGAGACCGTAAAGAGCCTTCTTTAGCTTAAAAACTTAATTTGTATGGACTGAATCAATGAATCCTTTTGGCTACTTGACTTATATCTCTTGTATAAACTCATTAAAAAATGCACTTTTTACATCAATCTGATAGAGCTTAAAGTCTTTCACATATGCTATACCCAACAATAATCTAATCGGCTCAAGTCGTGCCATTGGTGCAAAGGTTTTGTCGAAGTCTATTCCTTTAATCTGAGAATAGCCTTGAGCCACTAGCCTTGCTTTATTTCTATTCACATTGCCATTTTCATCTGTTTTATTATGAAACACCCATTTTGTTCCAATCACATTCACATCCGATGGTCTTGGTACTAATTCCCATACATCATTTCGTGCGAATTGAGTCAATCCTTCTTACATAGCTGTTGTCTAAAACTCATCTTGTAAGGCTTCTTTAACATTTTTAGGCTCAAATGAATAGTTGTAGCATAGATATCCTTCTTGTTCTCAGTATCAACCCCTTTTCTTTCTCTTGTTTTTCTTCTCTCGCTAACATCTCTAGTAACATTCTCCACTGGATGACTTCTTCTAATTTGTGACAGAAGGATTCCAGTTAGAATAAGCTTCTCTCGAGTTTTGAATATTCAAGGGAACTATTTTCGTATCAAGTGTCTTGATGGTTTCATCATCTGAACCAACTGACAAATCTTCTATATGCGCAGTTAATTTACCAATAGCAACTAACTGCAGATCTAAGCAATTTTTTGTTCTTGTCCTATTGCTTGTTTGAGTTGGTTTGCAATGCTAATTTTGTGAATTTTGTTTTACCACTTAACCGTTTAATTGAGACACAACAATCACAACATTTATAGACTCTAACACTTTCTTGTTTCTTTGATTGAACACTCGGTATGCTTTACTGTGAGTTAAATAACCAATGAAGATCCCTTCATCACTCTTGCTCTTAAATTTTTCAAACTATTCTCAATCTCTAAAAATATAGCATTTACTGCCAAAGAAATGAATGAAAATTACATCTAGTTTCTTTCCCTTCCAAAGTTCATAAGATATCTTGTTTAAGATACTTCAAAGATAAACTCTGTTATATATATAGCATGTTGTGTTAACTGCTTCAGCCCGAAATTACATAGACATCTTTCTTCCATTCAATATAGATCTGGCGATCTTTTGAAACATTCGATTCTTGCTCTCTATAACTCGATTTTGTGTGGAGTTTTAGGTATTGAAAATTCTTGTATGATGCTATACTCATCACAGAAATCGTTGAACCTTGTATTCTCAAATTCCCTTATATGATTTGATCAAATTCTCAACACTGCTATATTTTTTAGATTCATAACCTACATATATAAGCTTCTAAAAGCCTTGAAAGCATATCATTTATCTTTCAAAAATGATACCCAAGTATATCTAGAATAATCATTAACACAAGTTAGAAAGTATCTCTCATCCCACAAATGATATCATGTTGTGTTGGACCAACCAAGTCCATGTGAATTAATTCTAGCATGCGTGTGTGAGGAAGTAAGGTGTCTGACCTTTTATAAGGCACTCTCATTTGCTTACCCATTTGACATATACTACATATCCATTTATCTTCTTTGTTCATTGTGGGCAAACCTTTTACAACTTCCAATTCCTTTAACTTGTTAATAAGTTCATAATTAATATGCCCAACCTTTTGATACCATAGATCTATATTGTCATCATATAAAGTTGATTTATAAGTAGTCGTGACCTACAATATGTAGCAATCGTCTTACTGATCGTCTGCCACTCACATGACATTCTACTTGTTTGGTTAACACCCTGCATTTATCACTTGTAAATTTAACCAATAAACCATCATTAAAAAGTTGGCTTATACTCAGTAAATTGGCTTCTAATCTATTGACATGAAGCACAATCTTGAGGTATGGTAGTCTATCTACACATAATGTCCCTCTACTAATCACCGAAACCTTCTTTCCATCACTGAAAGTCATATGCCCATCCACACAACTTTGATAATAAGATAAATAGCTCTTTTCTCCTATCATATGTCATGAACATCCACTGTCAAAATACTAACCATTTTGAGAAGTAGCCTTTATGGATTTAAGAACTACGAGAGCTTGCAACTGACTTTTTTAAATCTAACTATGCTTTAACATCATAGGTTGCTAGTAGAAATTTTATGAGGAATGCATAGGTTTGGGTTTTGGGTTCTTTGAAACAAAATTTGTAGTAACTTGTAACATTTTGACCTTATGTGCCTGATAAACCTACAAAAGTGACACGTAGGTATAAACCTCGGATTCTTTCTTGAGAGTGCCTTTTGGACAGATCTGATTTTCTCATTATTCTTATCTTTAGACTTGAAACTTTCAACTTTATAGCCAATGCCTTGGAGATCTCCTTTAGTCTTACTAATTTCCATCAATTGTTATAATTTTTTGTACCTCCATTTAACATTCTAAATCATTTATTCGTACTGACCAACTTCAATTTAGTTTCACCAAGCTCATCTAAAGTGGGCAACAGCTTCTTCTCTAGATCTTGAATGATGTTCTTCATGAAGAGGCTTTCCTTCTTCAGCTTTTCATTTTTTTTGCATGTTTGCATCCATTTTGCATACATTAATTCATAAGCTTCATAAATATTCTCCTTTTTGTCATCTAAACCATTGTCATCACTGCCATAATCTGAAGTTACACTTTGAGCTGATCCGTCTGCATTTTTTTTGGAAAATTTTGATTTATTCACGATTTTATCATCGATTACTTCCTTTTTGATTGTTGTTAAGCAAGCAACTAGACTTTTGCTGTATAGAGCAATTAATGCATCATTACTCATAACTTCTTCTTCACTGCCATATTCACTTTCTCATTTATTCTCGCTCTAAGTACTCATATAGGACTTCCCTTTTTTTTCTTCAAGGTGTTAGCACATTTATCTTGCACATGTTCAAAGCCTTGACACACATAACATTGAATTTTCTTTACTTTTCTTTCACCCTTTGAAATTTTAGCTTATTGTTTGAAGTTGTTGTTCAATGAACTTTACCGTTTTGCCTAAACTCGGGTCTGTTCTTTTTCACTTTCTTCAACCACTTATTGAAATTTTTTGTCAATAATACCAAATCCTCATTCTCGTCAAATTCATCTCCTAAATCATTCATACATTTTCCAATTTCAGCTTGTAATGCCAATCTTTTGCTCCTCTTTTATTTGCCTCTTAATAGATTCATCTCAAAATTAGTAAGAATTCCAATTACTAACCAACGATAATTCATTGATATGATGAGCTTCCTTGATTGCCACAATTTTTAGGATGAACTTTGGAGGTTATGATCTCAATTTCTTCTTAACCAGTTTCAAGTTAGAGTATTTCTTCCTGAGTTAATATGGTTAGTTTGCTATGTCACTCATCTCTCATAAAAGTCTTGAATTGTTTCATTCTCTTCCATCTTCAGCTCCTCAATTCTCACATCCATTCGATCCTTCATGTAAAGTTTACAATGTATGCCATGCTTCTTTAACCAATTCACAGCCCGATATCATTGAGAAGTGACCTTCATCAATAGCACTAAATATGGCATGCATTGCTTGGGAGTTGCCAAGTGCTCTCTCTTCTTCAGCTCTTTTCCACTTAGATGGACCTTTTAATACCGCTTCTCCCTTGTCATCAATCATCATTGGGTGTGTCTAGCTATATAACACCGAATTCCATACTTTTGTTCCCTGTGCTTGAATAAAGACTCTCATTTGTGACTTCCATACAGCATAATTAGAAGCATCTAACTGTGTGGTTTAGTAATTGATGCTCCTTCTCTTGTAGCCATATTTGTGAAATGCGAATCTGTACTAACTTGTTGTACCAAGTTCTAATTCGGTGACCCGCTCTGATACAAATTGAAAGTTTCCGAAGGGTTGTTATAATTTCGTAAAACCTGGTATAATTAAAACAGACAATCAAACGCACAATCTCAAATCAAAAATCAACACCAAAATTTGTTAACGCAGTTTGGCACACCTTACCTAGACTTACGAGGACCTCACCTAACTTAACAACATTCCCTAATGATAATATTTTTATACAAGACTTTACTGGACTGACACCACTCAACCCTTGACATTACCCCTCGTCCTCACAACCTGTGAAAGAATTTCACACCCAATAACACGACCAACTTATGTTAACCTCAACAGAGGATTTCATTCAATAACTTTTAACAAAAAAGAAAAAAATGAAATAACTCAAGTGCCTAAAATAACAAAGAAAGAAAGTGAATACACTTAAGATAAAAAGGAAAAACTTCCCAATAAATTCAACTGCTTCCAACATAGATATGAAAGTTATTCACTGAGTAAATTATTGTAGTCAGCAATTGGGATTTTTACACCTCACTTTTAACCATGAATCATGAAGGGCAGTTACTCAAATCACTCTTCATCAAAACAGAAAGGTAGCATAAAGAGAACATGTACACTAGAAATTTGACATTGAAGAATTGAAGAAAATACTCAGCTGATTAACACAAAATACGAAAGAAAATCACAGCTACACCAATAAAATCATCAACAGTGATAGACTAAGGAAGACCCATGGCTGAAGACCCATTCAACCATTGAGACGTAATTCACAAAGGAGTCTTCTCTGGGTAGAGTTCTTCCGACATCCAATCACCTATCAATCTTATCCATCAACCACAAAACAAAAGAAAACTTGGCAGTAAAACACAGCAACAGTGCAATACAGAAGAGACCCATGACAGAAGACTCCTTCAACACTATAGTCACGTAATTCACACACAAGTCTTCACAAGATTAAGTTTTATCTTTATACAAATTCTTGTCAAAGATTACCCAAGATAGCGTTAAGATTTCAACATCTAACTCAAACAAGAATTATCATTAAATCACACCAACATGACGATTCTTAAGCTATAGTCCAGCTAGAATTAACTAATCAAAGCTAATAAATGATTTGAAGCTAATCAACATTATCTTGAGAGTCCAATTATCCAATAATGCCAAAACTAAATAATAAGATGTATAACATATATCTTAATAGATTCCATTTAATATGGAACATGACTTATATACCACAGTCATTTAATGAAACAATTTTTAATTTATTAGAAAAGTAAGTCCCACTTAGACTTGCATAAAAAGCTTGAAGCAAAGGGACTAGACAAAGAGGAAATGTCTCCTTAAAATAAGAAAAGGCAAAATAAAACCTTATTTTGATTTGATAACTAACATCCATTGGAGTCATTTAAAAGTTATTTCACTATTTGAGCATCCATTAAAGCTGTCAATAGATGTAAAGTGAGATCAATAATTAGATATGACCTATTTTAAATTTGAAATCATTTAACATAATAAGGACAATCTATCTCCTTATAATTCTGAAAGCTCAAAAAAGGATAAAGTGATTTGGTTATCTTACCCTTCAAAAAATGAACAACAAATTATTTCTTAATCGTAGACTAATATCTTATGGTATAATAACTAAAATTTGAAACCTAATTGATTGACAATCAAACACCTGTGATAAAAGAAGAGACGAACTCCATTTCATAAACATGCTTAAAAGAATAGGTGCCATCAGTTATAGGTCTGAAAAAAGTCATAACCATTTATTTTTTGACCGCTCTTACATAATATGTTTGGAAAACAATGAAAGTCTACTTATTGCTATGGTATCTCTCGAGATAACAAAATTGCTTAGGCTATGGAAACATCTAATGAATTCTATTTTGATCAAACCTTTTTTTAAGTTGTGTGCATCTCATATAGGATGAAAAGAATTGTAGAATTTTCAAATAACATTAAAGGCAAACACTTCTTGAGGATGAATCAAGAGAGTCTTCCATTTTTTCATAAAATAACCTCTTTTATGTTAGGCATTTCCATTTCCTTATTAATACTTAATAAGAAAATATTTTCTTCTTATGTAAATGCTATTATTTATCGATTATAAACTTGTTGAATTTTATTTTAAATGTGGTTTTCTCTTTTTATTGTCCCTTACATTTTCATTTTACTTTCATCAAGGACTTGAAATAACTAAACAAATTATAAAAAGATTTATGAAAAAAATAAAATAGGAAAAATTATATTTTAAATTTGAAGTTTACCTAACTTTACAATAGTACATAAAATTGCAAAATATATCAATCCAATATTAAAAGTTTCAATTATCGTAACTACAGCCCACTATTAAATCTTTCATTAAATTTGGTAACATTGAAGGCTACTTAAGTTTTTTTCATTTTATGTAAGGTTACATGTGGATTTTAACAAGCTAAACATAGGCAAAAGGTGTAACTCGCTTCTTAACATTTTGCATATGGTCTATGATAGTTCATGTCGTTATTCTAGTACTAATTTGTACCATAAAACATAAATTTATAAAATGGAACAATTTGCACTCTCAAACATAATTTTAATAGATCTACATTATGAAACTGTTAAATTGTGACACGTGTGCAATTATAGTCTGGTGGACACTAACCTGGCTTATTAATTTTTTAAGGCAAAAGATGTGTCAACTCTGACACGTTACATGCTAACTGTGTAATTCCAGCCATACAGATACTGATTTGGTTGTTATAAAAATTTATTTTTCAAAACTTTATTGATATTTAATTATTTAAATTATTAAAAACATATTATAAACTAATATATGTTATTAAAATTAAAGTATAATGTAAAAAATTTAAAATATATTCACTAAAAAATTGTCATATTTATCAAAACTATGTACTTATGATAATGTTATTATAATTATTATCCATATATTTTTTAAAAAGGTGAATTTAATTCTTAAATTCTAGAATGTTAGAATTTTATTATATAATAATTAAAACATAATATAAAATTGACATCCATTTATAAGTAGTGAAATTGATTTCAAATAGTATCTTCACATATTTCAAAAGTTGTCATCATTATTCTCTATTATAAAATGTGTATTAACTATAAATTTTAAGTTTATAGTATAAAATTTTGAAATTTCACATTCGACAAAATTATACATTGTGATTAATAAGTTATATACGTAAATTTTTAGTGATTTTTAGATTTCTTTCCTTGTAACCTATGCATCTCTATAACTGAAGAAAATGTGAAAACAATTATGTTTCTATGTAAATTTAGATTATTTTAATAATTTTTTCTTTGTTTCATATTTAGATAATGTTAATTATATATTATTGAAAATAATGGATATTGTTTTATTTTCTTATAATCTTTAAGGAAAAGTGTTACAAGAGAAGTTGATAAAGAAGTTAAAAAGAGTTTCACATTAAAAAATAAAATGTAATATGTTTTTATTTTAACAATTTAAATAATTAAAATTTTATAAAATAAAAATAATAAATTCCATAACGTTCACATTAACGTCCATATGATTAGAAATATATAGCTGTTATATCACATATCATAAGTTAACAGTATCATGGGCTACAAGTTCAAATTGGGGCCTAACGTTTGTGAGTTTATTCAGTTTAGAACTTAAACTTGTAACTTGCTCAACGAAGGTCTAAACTTTCACAAATCTGCTCAAGTTAAGGCTTTTTTGGATGGAAATTAAGAACTGTCATACATGCGCCATTATAGACAAGTTAGTTAGTCTTTAAATGTCACGTTAAAAACACAAGTGGATTTTCATAAAACAAAAAATAAATAAAATCATTTAAATTTTTAATAGAAACACTAAATTAACATATAATCCCTAAATTTTCACCCTATTTCCAATCCCTTCACACATCATGGCCTTTTCTTTACATTTCCCTCCCGCTGCTAATCTCTCACGAACTATCCTCATTTGGACCTATATTTCCGTTATTGTTGGCTTGAAATGATAAAGCAATTGTGTTTTACTATTCTGATTGTATCGATTCTTCTGTCGAACATAACTTTGTAATGGAGAGGAAGTTTTTGCTACCCATTTGTTGTGAAATAAATTGCTTTATGTGAATTGTGAGTTTTATTATAGAGTCTTTAGCAAAGATGAATGGAAAAGTAAAATTACAGTCCTCTATGAAATTTGAGTGAAATGGGTAAAATAATAAATAACTATGAGATTATGGATCACATGGCAGCTCGTTGATGGACGCACTGTCTTTCTAAAGTTTTGAGCAAATCTTCATGATTCTTAACTAAACCAAATTTATATTGCAATGAACTTTGCCTGAGCATTGGTTCTAAGCTACATGACAAACTCCTATGACAAACAAAAAGACAAACTTTGCAATAGCAAATTTTAGCATACTTTGTATCATTAGATAAATTCTAGAGTATTACTGATTCTACCACAAAACTCCTATTTGTAATTGTAATACGGTGATTGACTTTATTTTTGGGATAAGTGTAATTGTAAGATGAATGAGTATGGTGGGTGAAAAGAAACAAATATTTCAAGTATAGTTATTATCTTCTATCTTCATGGCCAAATACCATTATTGACAATATCTTTTGAATAATAGATGCACATGCATCTAACCATTAATAGCAGTTCTTAGATTTGCCACTAAGAGAAGTAGAAAGAAGAATGGGAAAGTCCATGTTAGAACACTCAAAATCCGAGGAAAAAAATGTATATTATAGCTCCTTTATCCCTTACATACCTGAGACTTTGAACAAATCTCTCTACCTAAGGAAATATATAACATTGTAGCATTACCATTCAGAAGCAATACAGTCATGAGTGAATTAACTACCAAGAATCTCAAGTACTAGTCATTCCTCCTTTTTCCTTCAGCCGCTTGGCACATCCCATAACCAGTTATGCCTTAAAATTGTTTCCAATCCAATGCACTTCTAAGTTATTCCCAACAAGCAAGATTATTCATCATAATTGAACCGAATTTTCATGTGTGGTCAAATTTACCATCTAAAACTAAATTTCCTCTTAAGAATTCAAAACTTCATATTGTAAAAATATAGAAACATTTAGTAATGCATTGTTTAGAGTCTATTGGTCTACTAACAATCCAAAATAGGCATCTTTAACTGTTAACATATTGCTGGTCATCAGTAACTCAGAAGTTTGTTAGTCATTTGGTAAAGTAAATGCTTACAAGATCACGCAAAACCCAATAGTACCACTTCTTAGACACAAAAATAGTAAAAAGCTAAGTTGGACATAACACATCCTCCCCATTAACATGTAAAAACCATAGTAAAAAGGTTGATAATGCTTTAATGAGAAGAATTTAGTTGACAGGTGCAATTGTTACCAACACCTGCATTTAAACAAGAATAATCAATTTAATCACACTTTTGCCTAAAAAGCAATTGTTTTTAAAGCGATTCATAAGAGATAATTTCCATCAAACTTGGGAAGAAAAAGTCAAATTATCTCTTGTCATGAAATTCGAGTGCCTTGCATCAACAAGAACATTTATCGTAGCTTGTTTTTTTATTATAGATCATTATAAATGAACAAAAACAATGATCAACCTATAAAAGAAATTCAAATTGATCATTGTTACTTCAGCTAATAGCAGTAGTAAAGATTATAGATCATACACGCTGTTGATATATGATGTAATATATTCTGAAGAAAAACGTTTCAAGATAAGAAGAGGATGCTTTAGATAAAAAATATAATTTAATAGCAGTGGGCGGGAAATGTAGAGAAAAGGTGATGATGCATGAAGGGATTGGAAATAGGGTGAAAATTTGGGTATTATATGTTAATTTAGGGTTTTTGCTAGAAATTTAAATAATTGTATTTATTTTTATTTTCTAAAAATTCCCATGTGTTTTTAATGTGAAATTTAAAGACTAATTGACTTGTCTATAACGACACGTGTATGACACTCCTTAATTTTTATTAAAAAAAGCCTTAAAATGGGCAAACTCGTGAAAGTTTAGACCGTTGTTGAGCAAGTTACAAGTTTAAGTCCTGAATTGATTAAACTAAAAAACGTTAGGCCCCAATTTGGGCTTTTAGCCCAGTATCATGATGGGTTCCTAATGATTTGAGGGGGAAGTTTGTGTTATTTGTAAATATTAAGATGCAAACTAGTATTAGAGATAATAATAGGGATATCTTAAATCTTATGCAAAATGTTAAGGACCAAATGACACTTTTTGTCTTAAAAAATAAAATTTACAACAACTATGTAAGTGTCTACATAACTAGAATTGCACAGTTGACATGATACATTTCACGAGTTAGCAATGATATGATGGAGATTTGTTAGAAAACTAAAGGGTGTAAATTGTGTTATTTTATAAATGTTAGGGTATAAATTAGTATAAGAGATAAATGTAGGAGCTATCTTAGATCTTATGAAAGAAGTTAGGGGCAAATTACACCTTTTTCCCTAAATATAAGATAAATGAAAATAGTTTTAAATAGTTATAACGTTCTAACTCTTCCTTTAATTCTTTAATTATCCATATCTTGTATTTGGGTTACTACTAGTTATTTATTTTTACAAGAATTTCCTATGTTTGGCTAGTTCTTTTAAATGTTACGTATTGTTTTTCTAAAAGAGTAAAGAAAAGGGCTTAGTTTTAAGTTTAAGTTGGAATTGTCATTTACCATTTGTTGATTTTATGATTGGTGTTGTTCTTTTAGGCATAACGATTATGGTGCTTTGGTGGTCCAATAATTCCCTTAACAAGATATCAAAATTGATTAAGGTTTATCATGTTTTCAAAATTAAGGTTTTAGGGATTTTGGGCATTTTAGGAATGAAATATGTTAATCTCATTTAGTATAGGTCAGTTAGAGGTTTAAGAGTTTTAAGTATAATTCATACGTTCACTATGTGGTTGTTTGCATATTTGCTTGTTCAAATTAGTTCCTATTATGTAGAAATTATAGTTCTTGTATTATTAATTTTTTATGAACATATTTCCTATTTGTAAAGTCCAAAAGACTTCATCACGGTTTTTTTTGGGGTTTTGGTGTTAGAGAACACTAATATTAAATAAGTGTTTGTTTTTAGGATTAATTACCAAAAAAGCTCGAACCTTTGTCAGTTTTTCAATTATAGCCCAAAATTTAAAAAGTAACAATAAAATGCCCAAAGTTCCAATTTTTCAGTTCTAGCTCGAATTTCAACAAGTAGCAATAAAATGCTCAAATTTTCAATTTTTTTCAATTCTAGCTCAACGTTAGTGTTTCCATTGAGTTTACTAACGTGGCTTGCCACGTGTTTCAGAAAACTTAACTATTAACATACATCAACCAAAATTAACACAACAAATGAAGATTAATGAAACGACATCATTTAACCACATAATTAAAATAACGTCGTTGTTTAAAATGACCTAAATCAAATTACAGAGCGTTGATGACCTTATCCTTTGATTTCAGCTTTTTCCTTCATTTTTAGTTTGTTCTCTCGACGCCCTCACCCTTCGATTTTCAAATTACGCAACCCTAGCACCCTTATACTAAGGGCATAAGGAGAACTAATTAAAAACGAAGAGCTTACTAATGCAGCACTCTGTAATGCAGGAGTAGTTTGGGGCGTTAAAAGAACAAACATAAAACAAATGGTTGAGGGCCTTAAGAGAATAACAGATAACATCAGGCTAGAATTAAAGAAAATTGAAAGTTTGAACATTTAATTGTCACTTTTTGAAATTTGGGCTAGAATTGAAAAAAATTAAAAATTTGGGCATTTTATTGCTACTTTTTAAAATTTGAGCTATAATTGAAAAATTGACGAAAGATTGAGTTTTTTCTGGTAATTAACCCTTGATTGTATCCATTGAGAGATTTTCTAGCATGAAAAACTTGAGTTATCCTTTTCTTATTTTCACATTTGGTATTAAAGTCTTGGAAAAAAAAAGTAGATTATGAGAGCTGTTGAGTCCTATCAAATAAAGAAAATGTTATATAGATTGGAACTAATTGGCAATTAATAATAACACTACAAATGCTCGAAATATCCCTATTTTCAATAATACGAATTATCAATTTGATCAATAAAGATGAAAATTTTATTCAAACCTTAAGAGTTATAAAACTTGATAGAATATAGATTCAAAGAACTTGAAGGTCCTAAGCAAGCACCGAGAGTGATAGCAGTCTAGCAAAATGAATTAAAGTATAAGCAAAAGAAAGATGAGAAAGCTTTGCTCCTAATCTAACAAGGAGCAAATGATGCCTTATTTTCATGAGTGATGGAAGAATAAAACAACAAAAAAGGAATGAAATTTGTTTTAAAAGCACTATTAAGGGTCAAGGAAGGTTATCATAGTGAAATTGTAACCTCTTTGCCATGATTTTAAGATTCTATCAATAAAGTTCCTAAGTTTTGAATAAGATTTTTGGGTAAAATTTTTGCTCATGTGAATGAAATTCAATCATTTAGTGAGGAATTTTAGGAGAAAAAAATATTAAGAAGGTTTTAAGAACCTTTCCATGTTAAAATGATCATGTTGTTGCAATTGTAGAAGAATCAAAGTCTTTATTTAATTACACGTTTATTAAGCTAATGGGTTCTCTAGAATCTCATAAAACTTACTCGAATAGATCGACAGGGACATATATGGTGCAAGCTTTTCAAACAAAGCTTGATAGGAAGAATTCTAAATCATTAATAAATGGATAACGGCATGGGTGAGGACATAGACGTTTAATAAAATGGCAAAGCTCATAGTAGCTTGTATGTATAAGAGAGAAATTTGATAAATGTTAACTCTCAAACTACATGTTCTCATTATCGTAAGATTAATTCACATTGAGAAAAAATGTTGATACAAAAGCAAAGTTGATCATGAGAGAAAAAACAATTCAATGTCATAAAAAATGGCCATATAGTAAGAAATTATGAAATGAAAGATCAAGCAAAGTTTTATAAAAGCAAAGATAATTTATTTGTTACTTATTTGACCACTAATGTTGTTATTTTTTCTGAAGTTTGGTATTTAGACATTGGTTGCGATAATCACATGACAAGAAATAAAAATTATTTTGTGGAAATCAATAATTGAATGAAATCCATAGTGATAGTGGGAAACAATAGTCAAGCTCAAGTGAGCGGTGTCAACACAGTTATTATGGTTTGTAAAACAAATAGGAAATACATCTATAATATCATGTATGTTTCTGGCTTAGCCAATAATATTTTAGAGTTTTCTCCTTTAACTTTAGTGAAACCATGAAAAATATGGGACAAGACATTAAAGATCAATTGGAAGAGATTATCCAATTAGAAAAAACGTTAACTTTAAATAAAGAATCAGTTAACAAATTATGAAATTATTAACCCTATTACTGATCAAGATGAAATAATTTATGGTTATGATTCAAATCAATAAGAAATCTATATAGATCAATAATAAAAATCAGAAGAACAACCTGAAACAAGTCAAAGTGGAGAAAAAAGAAAAAGAGAACATAAACCTAGTTATCAATGGAATTATAAACCGATAGAACAAAATGAATTAAATCGTTTTGGCTATTATAAAAAGGATAATAAAATTCAAAAATTCCCTATCGAATATAAACCAAAACATATAACATTAGGACCAGATGGAATTCTTAATTTAGATTGTATTTTGTCACTAGAAAAAATATTACTTGAATGGTCTAATAGATTAGCCTTAGTCATCTAATTAGAAAAACCTTTTTAAGGATTAACAAATATTAGTTCTTTATGGAATTTTATTACCTATAAAACTACTAGTATAGTATTAAACTTTTTATTAGATAACAAAATAAGAATAAAAAATACCAATGAATTCCTTAATGCTTTTAAACCAATAAAAGCTTTTCATGTAGTTACCAATGAAATTTATAAAGAATTTATTGGCGAAGATATCACTTCATATACTCAAGAAATTGAAAATGAAGAAAGAAAATAAATGCTCTATGACATTTTAATAATATTAGAATATGTGACATCTGTTATTTAGAAGAGTATATTTGCAAATTTAAAAATATTATTACAAATTAACTCGTACAGAATAAGAAATGTATATATAAATATTTCTGCAAAAATTACCTTATCCAAGAAATAAAATCGTCGAAGATTTATTATACAAAAACAACATAACAATCTTGTTGCTTATAATTTAGGTGGTGCCAATTTAATAGTAAAAGAAGTATTATCACAAAAATGTTTAGAAGCAAAATTACATAAATCACTAAAACATAATGATATTAAACTATGTTGTTCTAAATATTCAAAAGTACCTCAATTGTTGGAATTATGCCCATGACCCAATCATTATGTAATAAATTGAACACATAAGTATTGTAATTATTAACTTTGTTTA
>JANZXP010000006.1:4203258-4216364 GCA_027576715.1 Erythroxylum flavicans
TATCTAGCTCCAATTAACTTTGAATTACACATGGAGGAATTGAATTCTTGTCCTTCCTCACAAATGCCCTTCCATCTAGATGGCACTGGTGTCATACCAACATCCTTAAAACTCTCACTCTCTGGCCAGACTCCAGAATCAATAACACCAATTATTACATCTTTTCCGAAATCCGAAGCAGGCCATAAACCAGAGAAGGGATTTAAGGAAAGAAAATCGGTAGTGTGGGTGGTGTCAACAGTTACAGTCTTGTCTTTGTAAGCTGATACAAAACCTGGCGTCTTCTTTATGGCTTCAAGTTCCTCTGAAGACAGAACCACACTAAACGCATGGGCAGCATTGTCATACGTGTATATAAGCGTGTCCCTTGTCGGGGTTTGACGCGAAGATTTAGTGGAACTAAAGATTGACGAATACCATTCTCCATGGCTTACAAAAGTTTTAGGCATCATGGACTTGTCCATGTGTACAATATATGCGGACCTCTCATTTAAGGCTGAAGAGGCTTGGAAATGGAAAGTGAACAGAATGCAGGAGATGAAAAGCAGTAGAGTGCCAAGCGTATTCATTGCTCACTGACTATTGAGAGGTTTCTGCGTGTTAGCTGTGGTTTCTGGCTTTGATTTATATACATAACAAGCACTGCGTCCTGTGACTTTGTTTTGTTTTGGCCCCCCGGTATTGGATAAATCTCTGTTTGTCAAAATTCACATTGGCTTCAAAAACCAGCTAGTAGCCTTCTCTTCGATCACAACAAGGAAAACAGCCTTTTTTGGTTATAGTTTTATAATTAATATTCATCATAGTTAATTGTTCACAGTGCCGGCCCTGGGCACCTGCCTAGGCCCACCGTAATATACCCCCGACCTTCTGTTATATAATCTCTATTCTGTCCGTTCCTAAACGGATGGCTTAGAAGCATTTGGAACAGTGGAAATAGAATAGAGGGAACAGATCCACCATATTAAGGGGCTTACCTTCATTCCAGTTGCATTTATTCATGCAAGGATAGTAAATCATATTTAATAGTTGTCAGTAAGAGGTAAGTTAACGTTAATTTTCAGCTGATAAAGTAAGCTATTTAGGTTCCAAAATTGAACGTTAATGTTAACTTTCAATCTTGAAAGCTAAGGAAGCTATATTATCTCCAGCGATATCAGCTTCCAAGATTAAAAGTTAATATAGCTGCTTCCAAAATTGAAAGTTAACGATTAACTCGATATATTTATAAATATTTTTGAAATATTTGGCCGTATTTCTTATACTATTTTTTTCATTAACATATGAATGTAAGATACTTTAACTCAAAAATTAGTAGCAAAAATATTTTACGGTTTTATCTACTGAGCTCTGAGTAATAATTTAGAGATAAAGTTTTTTTAATATATTTTTATCTTATTAAATTTTTGAATATATTATAATTAATTTGTAATTTGTCATTAACGTAAACATTATACTAGCATTTTAAATCAGAACATTAATATTAAATGATATTGTATTTATTTGTGTTTCCTCTTTTTTATTTGTAGATTACTTATTATTTAGAAGAATATAACTAAACATTAATAAATAATTTAATTTCTGTAATTGAAATTTTCATTATACTTTGCCACAAGTAATGTGATAATTGTTAGATTTGTATTATTGTAAAAGTTCACGTAAGTTTAGTAATAATATGATTAATTTAAATAATTTAAGTTACTCAATTCAAAAACTATATAAATAGTTTGCTTTATTATGAAAATTCGTATGATCCTATTAAACATGTCGTGATAATTAAATAATAATAAAAATTATTTGATAATTAAATAATACCGTAAATAATTGGATGTATTTGGTTGGTTGTTTATAAATAGGTTGGTAGCGTTATATTACTACATTTATCATTATGTCAATTCCTAGAAAAGAAAATTTTTTATTAAAAATAACTAACAGTAATTAAATTCAAAAATTACTTAAAATATTTGATTTAATAGTTAGACCTTTATCTAGTTGCTTGAAAAAATAATATTCAATAGGCAAGATAGGCTGAACTGTGTTAACAAATCTCGGTATCGCTTAATTTAGTGCTTTTGATTTTTCTGTTATTTGTGTTTTCTAAAAACATATCAGAAAGTTTGCGAAACAACCACTTATATGGTTTTTCAATAGGTATCAGAGCAGGTTCACCAAATCAGAACTTGGCAGTAAGTTGCTGCAAATCTGAGTTTCGCGAACATAGCTACAAGAGAGGATGCATCGATCCCCAAACCACCATTATTATACGGTTCTAACTATCCTCATAGAAATCACAGAT
Source organism: Erythroxylum flavicans (assembly GCA_027576715.1). Lineage (NCBI taxonomy): Eukaryota > Viridiplantae > Streptophyta > Magnoliopsida > Malpighiales > Erythroxylaceae > Erythroxylum > Erythroxylum flavicans. The sequence continues at coordinate 4,205,555 of JANZXP010000006.1, forward strand.
AAGAGTCTTCATCCAAGCTTAGGGTACAAAAGCTTAGCATTTGGTAGCACCTAGGTGGACACATCTGATGATCATTAATGATAAAGAAGAGACAATTAAAAAAGATCCATCTGAATGGACAAGAATAGAAGAAGAAAGTGTACTTGAAAACTCACAAGCAATGCATACAATTTTTAGTGTTATTGATGAAGGACGCTTCTCAATGACATCAACTTATGAATTGGCTAAAGAAGCGTGGGATACTTTATAGACTATTCATGAAGGGTCTAAATCTATGATAACGTCAAAACTACAGATGTTAGCTGTGAGGTTTGAAGAACTGAAGATGGATGAAAATGAAACTATTGGGGAATTTCATGAAAGATTGTGTGATATTGCGAATCAGGCATATCAACTCGGAAAGAAATATTCCAATCTGAAACTGGTCTAGAAGACGTTGAGATCACTATCTCCGAGATTTATTCCAAAAATTGTAGCAATAGAGGGGGCCTATAACATTAATAATTTGTCATTAGAGAAGAATTCTTACAAATTTTGAAATGAATCTTTTAAGAGATAAGGAAAGAAGCAAAGGATTAGCATTGCAGGTTGAAACTGGAAAAGATGTGAATGAGGTCGAAGATGAATCTGACAAGAATGAGGATTTGGTGCTACTCACTCGAAATTTTGGTAAATGGCTGAAAAGAATGAAAAAGGACAAACCTAAGTTTAGATAACATGGTGGGAGTTCATCGAACAACAACTTCAAACAACAAGTCAAAACTCAAAAGGGTAAAAGCAAGGTAAAGAGAATCCAATATCATGAGTGTTAAGGCTTCGGGCACGTTCAAGCGAATGTGCTAACTTTGAAGACAAGAAAAGGAAAATCCTTTACAAGCATTTGGAGTGAGAATGAATTCGAGAGTGAATATGATAGTGAAGAAGAAATCGTTAATGATATTGCGTTAGTTGCTTTATACAGCAAAAGTCCAAATACTTGTTTAACAATAATTGAGAAGGAAGTAACTGAAGACAAAAAAAGGAGAAGATTAAAAAAATTCAAGAAAAATGCAGACAACTCAGCTCAAGGCCTAATATCAGATTATGACAGTAATGAAAGTGGCCTAGAAAATAAAAAGAAGAATATTTACGAGGCTTACAAAGTTATGTATAACAAATGGGTGAAAACGTATAGAAATAATGAAAGGTTAAAGGAAGAGAATCTCTCTATGAAGAATACCATCCAAAAGTTAGTGAAGAAATTGATGTTAGCGTTAGATGAGCTTGGTGAAGCTAGACTAAGATTAGTAAGTACTGAAAAGTTATTGAGAATGTTGAATGGAGGCACAGAAAAGTTAATGAAAATCGGTAAGGTTAAAGGAGATCTTCAAGGCATTGGCTATAAGGGTGAGTGCTCTAAGGTGACTAAGGAGAAAAATGATATGTCCAGATATGTCCGAGAAAAAGAAACATCAAGAAAGAATCAAAGATTCATACCCATATGTCATTTTTATGGATTTATCGGGCATATAAGGCTAAGATGCTACCAATTATTGCAGATTTTGCTTCAAAGAAGCCAAAGCTGAAGAATTCTACGTCCCTCACAAAAATCTCAACATCAACCCTCAGTACCGAAACCTATTTGAGTTAAAAAGAGTCAATTGCAAGCTCTGGTGGATGTTCATGTTATATGACAAGAGAAAAGAATTACTTAACCGATTATCAAAGTTGTATGGATGGTCATATGACCTTCAGAGATGGAAAGAAGGCTTCGGTGATTGGTAGAGGAATATTATGTGTGAAAGGATTGGCTCCTCTCAAGAATGTGCTCTATGTCGATGGACTAAAAGCTAATTTGGTGAGTATAAGCCAACTTTGTAATAATGGTTTGATAGTTAAATTTACAAGTGATAAATGTAGGGTGCTAACTGAACAAGGAGAATGTCTTGTGAATGGCAAGTGATCAGTTGACAATTGCTACATGTTGCAAGTCATGACCATCTATAAATCAGCCACACATGACAATAACATTGATCTATGGCATCAAAAGCTTGGACATGTAACCTTTGATCTCATTAGCAAGTTGACGAAATTGGAAGCTGTGAAGGGTCTACCCATAATGAACAAAGAAGGAAATTAATTTGCAGTGCATGCTAAATAGGTAAATAGATAAGCGTGTCACACAAAAAGGTTAGACACGTTACCTTGTCATGCATACTTGAATTAATTCACATGGATTTGGTTGGTCCAATACAACATGATAACATTGGTGGAATGAGATATTTTTAACTTGTGTTGATGGTTATTCGAGATACAATTGGGTATCATTTCTAAAAGAAAAATCAGATGGTTTCAAGGCTTTTAGAATCCTATATGTGCAAGTCATGAATCTGAAAAATATGGCTGTATTGAAAAGATCAGATCACGAAAGGAAATTTGAGAATACAAGCTTTAATGAATTTTGAGATGAGTATGGCATCATACAAGACTTTTTAGCACCTAAAACTCCACAATAAAATCCGAAAGGAAAAATCGAACACTTTAAGAAATGGCCAAATCTATATTGAATGGAAGAAAATTGTCTATGTGATTTTGGCTAAAGTAGTTAATACAGTATGCTACATATGTAACAAAGTTTATCTTCAAAGCATCTTGAACAAGATATCCTATGAACTCTGGAAGGGAAAGAAACCAAATGTGAGTTATTTTCATGTTTTTGTAAGAAAGTGCTACATTCTTAGAGATCGGCAATAGCTCAGAAAATTCGAGAGCAAAAGTGATGAAGGAATCTTCATTAGTTATTCAACTCACAATAAAGCTTACCGAGTGTATAATCAAAGAACCAAGAAAGTGCTAGCGTCCATAAATGTTGTGATAAATGATGTACCTCTGTTGAATGATCAAATGGCAAAAGAAAATCTACATAACCAACTCTCTGAACCCGCTCAGACAAGCAGCGAGACAAGATTGAAAATTGCCCAGATCTACAGTTAGTTGCTACTAAGGAAGTAACTGCGCGAATTAAAAAACTGTCAGTTACTTTAAATGATGAATCAACTAAAACACTTGATGCGAAAATTGTTCCTTTAAATGTTCAAAACTCAAGAGAAGTTGATTTCAACCAGGATTCTCTCTAATAAGAAGAAATCATCCAGTAGAGAACGTCATTGGAGATGTTAATGAAAGAAGAAAAACAAGGGAAAGAAAAAGGGTTGATTATTGAGAACTTGGGGGTTATTTATGCTACATACCCTCTTTCGAGCCAAAGAATGTTATAGAAGCTCTACAAGATGAGTTATGGATAGCAGCTATGTAAGATGAATTGATTCAATTTACATGGAATAATGTAAGGGAATCGATGCTAAGACCATCGGATGTTAATGTGATTGGAACAAAATGGGTGTTTCGAAATAAAACAGATGAAAAGGGTAATGTAACCAGAAATAAAGCAAGGTTAATAGCTTATGGATATTCTCAAGTTGAAGGAAAAGACTTTGATGAAACCTTTGCACCGATGGCACAACTTGAGTCTATCAGACTATTATTGGGTATAACATGTGTGAAGGGGTTTAAGCTTTATCAAATGGATGTAAAGAGTGCTTTTCTGAATGGGTTCATACAGGAAGAAGTGTATGTCGAGCAACTAAAAGGACTTATAGATTCAGCCTATGCAGACCACATTTTTAAGCTAAAGAAAACTCTGTACAGTCTCAAACAAGCACCGAGGGCTTGGTACGAAACACTCACACAATATCTCATCAAGCAAGGATATGAACGAGGTATTGTTGACAAAACTTTGTTTATTAAAAAGTTTAGATCTAACTTGGTAATTGCTGAAATCTACATTGATGACATTGTGTTTGGTTCTACTCATCCGAAGATGGTAGATGAATTTGGTGACTTAATGACATCTGAATTTGAGATGAGCATGGTAGGTGAACTGAATTTCTTTTTAGGTTTACAAATTAAACAAGTAAAGGATGGAATTTTTGTTTCACAAACCAAATATGCCAAGAGTTTAATAAATGCCAGACATGCGATAACACGTATAAGTGTCTCAACGAAGCTAAACAGAGATGAGAATTGTAAAAGTGTTAATGTCAGTTTATATCGGAGCATGATCGGAAGTCTATTGTATTTGACTACAAGTAGGCCAGATATTTGTTATAGTGTCAGTATATGTGCTCGTTATCAAGCCAATTCGAAAGAAACACATCTGACAGTTGTCAAGAGGATTATCAGGTATGTAAGTGAAACATCTGCTTTTGGAATATGGTATACATCTGACTCAATATCTTATATAGTTAGATATAGTGATGCAGATTGGGCTGGAAACTTAAAAGATCGGAAAAACACTTTAGGATGTTTCTTCTTAGAAACAGTTTAATCTCTTGGTATAGCAAAAAGCATAATTCAATTTCGCTATCACAGAGGTTGAATATATCGCTCAGGTAGTTGTTGTTCATAACTTCTTTGGATGAAACAGATATTAGAAGATTACGGGAAAGATCAGAATGTGTGACAATCTTATGCGATAACAAGAGTACCATAGACATCTCTAAAAATCCGATTCAACATTCAACGATGAAACATATCATTATGAGGTGCCACTTTATTCAAGAGTTTGTGGAAAGTAAAATAGTCACTTTGTCACATGTATCTATAGAAAAGCAGTTAGCGGATATCTTTACGAAACCTCTTGATGCAGTAAGGTTTTAACTTCTTCGAGGGACGTTTGCACTTTGTGATTTACATTATTAATGTATTATTTCCTTAAAAAGGACAAAACATTGCGTTTTCATCCAAGGGATTCAAAATCCCTAAGTGCTCTTTCTATTGTCGCCTGTGCCCCTCATCCCCTTCTCATCTCTGTCGAGTCTCATACTCCCAAGCACCCACGTAATTGTATTAAAGACTTCTCTACTACGGACTTAGCATCTATGTGAGATCTGTGGAACCTCATTGAAGACTCATTTTTCTCTCTACGGTACTGCTCCTTTTCACTTTATGGTAGCTCCATTTATTGATTTTGTTTGGGTCTCTACTATTTTTCTGATAATATGGGCAAGAAAAAAAAAATGTCCTCTTCAATGTTAGAAAAGAAATCAGCAGCTCCATCACATCGTTCAAGTCGATTAATGCTCAACCCAACAATCGAAAGGAGACTCACAGGGGTTGGGTCGTCTTCGGCTGCTCCCATTGATATTCTCGATACTAATTCTGTTCGGGAAAGAGTACCAAATTTAGATGATGGCATTGCCCGGGGTCATATTATCTATGGTTGAAGACTCTACTTCAGATTCCAATGAGACTCCTGCAGTAGCTGCTCCACTGACTACGCCTCATACGGCTCCTAAAAAATGTACAAAGGAGCGGGCTCGAAAAATTGTCCTACCACCTCGACACATTTTTTCTGTCTGTCTAACAGTGGACGATGCGATTTCTTTCAAATTCTACTCCTTCGCGGTTGAACAGAAATGGGTGACTCTCAAAACTATTGGGTTTATTCTCTACCGTCCAATCAATTTAGAGGATTTTTAACAACATAGACTAGACACTTAATTATTGGAGAGACATTTACTATAAACCTCACTGCTTCAAAAGCACTATGCCTCAAATCTGGTAAAAGAATTTTACTGCAATTTAACTAGTAATATTCTAAATGAGACTACTTTGAGTTATATATCAGTATATTTGCAGGCTTGGGTAGTCTGTTCTGATGCTAATCATTTGAATTTGTTTCTGGGATTTGATAATTTGATTGGTGATCAACTTTGTGATGATGATTGGAATTTGTCAAATCATTTAATTGCTACGGTGTTGACTGGTGAAAAATTGATTGCATAGTCGTCTAGCTCTGTGCTTCGTTCTTCAATGCTTACCTAAAATTATTTTGTGCTCTTTAAATTATTAGTGATCAATTGGATGCCAAGCACACACATTGTCTCTGTCTACTTGGCACAGGCCAAATTGATTTATGTGATCGGTACTATGGTGCGATTCAATCTTAGACGTCTCATTATTAAAGCTATGTTGGCCATTGAGAGTAAGCCGCATTCTTTACTACACCTTCCATGCCTAATCTCTCAATTTTTATATGCAAATGACGTTACCAGGATGGAGTTGAGTATACTTGAGATGGTGTCCTTGATAAACATCTCTCCAAGAATTTTTAGGCAACCACAGGTAGTGGACTTGTCGTACATCACATCTGGCCCCTTGGATGGCTCAGGGACAACTTTTGTCAATCCTCATGCAGCTCTCTTTACTGAAATTGAGAGGAATTAAGGCATTATTCAAATGGCAAGTGACGCTCTTCTTCACTTAAAGCAGCGAGTTCTACGATTTCTCGGAGCTAATTGAATTCGTCTTTTTGGCATATATTATCCCAAAGGGGGAGAAGATAAGACTTGAATTGAAGTTGTGTTTGATTTACTTCAGTTGTGATTGAATTATTTATTGGATCTTGGATTAAAAGGGAGCATTGTGAATTCAATATTCATATTTCTAATTATGTTACTTAAGGGGAGCTTAACAGTTGTGACAAAAATGCCAAAAAAGGAGAGATTGTTAAGATATATAGTATATATCTTTTTATTTAGTTTTGGCATTTTATTTATTAATTGGATATATAAGATATTATTGTTGTTTGACTTGGATTCAAAAAGTCACAGTGGATGATCTTATAGTCGTGAAAGAATTATATAGTGAATTGGAGACTATCTTTAGATGTATTGTGGTGATCACGTGTGTGAGTGTTGAAGGGTACCACTGGAATTTCTTAAGTGTGGCTAAGGGTTTTCGGATGAACATTGGTCTTGGTGGTGTGAGATTTTGGTGTGTTAATTGACAGCTATCTCTAGTACTCTTTACTGGGTGCGGCAATTATTTTTTTTTGTGAAAAGTAGCTAAAGTGATTATGGGTGTTCTGTGTTGGTGACATACGATTGTTTTGATTTGTGGGTGTAACGCATCTATCTTGTATCATATGTGTTCTCTATTGGTAGTGCACAGCTGGAATTCTGGATGAATGGTGCTAAAGGTTGTTATGTGAAAAATTGCTAGACATGAGTTTTTTTTTTGTGGAGCATACAGCTAGGTTTGAAGCATCGAATTCTCTCACGAAGCTGTGTATTGATTGGTTGCTCTATGGATTGGTACATATTGAAAAGCTTAGCTGATTGGTTGCTATAAGTGTCGATTGTCTATTTGTCTTGCCTGGGTGTTGATTTTTCATTATGGCTCACGGCTAGGACATTAAATATGGTGCATGGGTGTTCTGCCAAGGATTAATAGTTGGGTGTGCTACTACCGTGAATCAGTTTAGTATGTAGATGGCTTTCAAATCTATTTCAGGAAGTTGTTCTTCTCTTTTATCTCAATTATATTATTATTTTGTTCTTAGTTGATTGATCACTTGAGTTGGTTGTTTAATTGTCTTCGATTAAAAGTGGTTTAGAAAATCTTCTGTTGAGGTTAAACATGAGTCGATCATGTTATTAGATGTGAAAACCTTTCACAAGAAGTGAAGTTGAGAGATAGTTACAAGGATTGAGCGGTGTTAGCTCAGTTAGACCTAAATATATTGTACTTTTGTAAAATTGATTAAACTGGGTGAAGGCTCCACAGACAAAAACAAAGTGTGCTGAATTGCATTAACAAATCTCGATATCGGTTAATCTGGTGCTTTTAATTTTCTGTTATTTGTATTTGCTAGACATAGATCAGAAAGTTTATTAAACAACTACTTATACGGTCTTTTAGGAACCAATTACATATTCATCAGAACATTAATCATAATGGCATGAAAACGAGTAAAATAATGATTTCCTATTTTTTTTCTTTTAAATTAAGGCAATCCCAGATTAGTTAATTACTTAGTTTACAAGGTGGCAACAACGTTTAAAAACAACCGACTAAAGTCGGTACTAACGCTAATCAGTGTGCATGATAATTTACGATACTAAGCTTGGGAAACTCAGTCAGTGGCCTCACCAGAAGGCAGAAGCATATACATATGACAAGTTTTGGTTAGACTTTTGTTTTCTTTCTAGCACTAATCGCTGGGCGTTATTTTCCTTACTTTGACAATATTTTGCAACGCATAACACGAGCATTGATTACGTATCCAGAATCAAATGTGAAAGTAAATAATCCAAGAAAATATTTTAAAAATACCTGTTTTACTTTCCATAAATTTAAACGAACTTTTCAATATCAAAACTTCTTAACTTTATTGACAATCTTTATAAAAATTGATCAACTGAATGCTGTTAATATCTTTTTATAACTTTCTTAAACGTAAACCTCTTGACGGATCAGAAGATCTGAAAGTTCACCATTTGCTTAAACTTTTGCCAAAAACATTATATATATATATATATAATCTATATTGGGTTTCTCCGTTATAGGCTCAATGCGTGTCCAGCCCATATTAATTAAGGTCCATTTTTTTTGTCAAACTTCAGTCTATTAATTAAGATTTTTTATCGGGCTATTTTATTATCTTTAACCGGATTAAATTTGATTTGCTTAATCGTAAATTATTAAAACCATAAAGTCGTAATTAATTGTTGTCTAATCTTAAACAAATTACTAACATATTTTTCACCAACTGATCATATACTTAGGCTTGCGTTTGGGAGTGTTGGTCAGGTTTAGTCATGTTTTCCATCTCCGTAGCCGACATGTTGATGAATCCTTTCACCTTCATCACAGGTTATTTACCTGTTGGCTGAATTAATTTAAACCCTCAAAATCAGTTTAAACTGCACCTTTATCAACTCTTGTCTTCATTATTACACATCCACACGCACATAATATTCATCGCTTCCTTTTCCCGTACAATACATATATTCTGACTTTAGAATTAATGTTAGTTTGTTGTCTGACTTGATTAGAGTTTAGCATTGTTTATTATTGCTCGACTAAATAACCAAAAGAGATTTCAAAGCATATTCCATGTTCTCTTGTTTTCTACTAGTTATCGTTACTAGTTGGCATTACTCTTTTGTTCATCTTGAAGTATGTGGAGCGATCAGGAGATGTGCCAAATGGATTATTTATCAGATCATGCTTAAAATCCAGCTTGTTCATACAATAAGGTGATATTGCTTGATGTAATTCTCTCATTAGGATATTGATTAACATGGATGTTTCGATCTAGTTTTGTTTTTGGGTTCATGTCTGAACTGAAGACCAAAATTGATATAAGACTGGAAGTTGGAACAGCCAATGGTGCATCACAGAACATAGAAATAGATAAAGGATATTCAACTTCTAATTAATATGATTCGTTGAGGAAGGTATTCCCCAGCTTTCAAGATAGCAGGCAATATTCTTGGCAGTTATTATGATTATTAATTAGTTTTGAAATTTATATATTTCGCATTTTCTTAAAGTTTCATATTAAAATATTTATTTTATACTTCAAAAAAACTTTTCTCCAACCTTATATTACATTTTTTATTTAATTATTTAAGTCTTGCCTTTAAGTTGTACTAAATCTTGAGTTTATTATATTCATATTTGATAATTATAAGTGCAAAAAGTCGCTAATTAATTACTTTTGTTAACGGAAGATAGCCATTTATTGTGAATTCTTTTCAATTATTTATCATGTAACATTTGTTAATTTCCCGTATTTATGTAAATAGGTGATTGGTTCAATTCATAGTAGCAACTTAGTCCTATATATACAAACACACACACATATAATATATATATATAATAAGTAGAAGCAGCAGCAACGGACGCAGCGGCGGCGGACGAACCAAAGCAGCGACCCAACGGAGAAACAGCAGCGATGGAGAAGCAGCAAGATAGAGAACAATGCGGCGAAAAAAGCAGACGACGACATAAGCAACACTGGAAACCAATTTGGAGTTTTTGGAGGCTGTGACTGTGGCTGTGAGTGCCAGACTAGAGTGAAAGTTCGAGATGGCGATAGATAACTTCACCGATTTTTCTAAAATAAATTTTAAAAATTAAAAGTTTAAAATAATATTTTAAATTAGATTCAACTTTGGACTGTAAGACTCAAATTTACTTAAATGCTAAATTTTTCTGAATAAAATAATGTAATTTTGTTTAAAATAATTAAATTTTAGGTCGGTCTTAATTTAGACTTAACGTATAAATGAATCTACTAAAAACACTTAAATCTGGACTTACGAGTTAGATCATCTTTAATACAAGTGAGGGTGATTGAGGGTTCTTTTCTTTTTTATTTTACTCCCTCAAATTTTTAAAAACCGAACAGTATACTGTTCTGTACTAGGTGAATCACCACCTATAGGTATACTCAGTATGGTACGGGAGATTTTTGTTTTTGTTTTTCGATTGGTATTGACTAGTTGTTCTCAATCTTCATCTTACAATTTTGATTAACGTAATCAACATGACATGACAAAAGAGTAGAATTGGACCGGTGTTCAAATGCTCGACAACATAAGTTGTCGTTAGGATTGCCAATAGGCCGGCCGACTCAAGGCCTGATCGAGTCTAAATAGTAAGCTTAAGGTTGTGTTTGGTTAATGGGTATGGGAAGGAAGGTATAGGTAAGGAATGAAAACTACATGCTTGGTAAGGAATTATGATTGAATGAATAGTGATTTCATTCCTCCATTTTGAGTATTGATCCATACCTCTCATAATAGAGAGGAATGGGAATCATTACTTGCCATATTTGTAGTTTGAGAAATTAAAAATAATTAACCTCTTTCTAAACTCATCAACTAAAATATAATTAATTGTAATTAATTATAATTCATTAATTAAAATATTGTAATTAATTAATTAAAATATAATTAATTAAAATAATATAATTAAT
>JANZXP010000006.1:4234010-4246100 GCA_027576715.1 Erythroxylum flavicans
CCAACCACTATCAATAGTAATGGTAATCATTCCTTCCTTTTAACCAACCATCAGAATTATAATGATAATATCCATTCCTATTCTTCACTATATTTATTCTCATTCTTATTACCATTCTCCCATGCGAACCAACCGCTCCCTAAAATTTGATCAAAGATCGATTATGCTCGAAATTGACTTGCTTTTTTTTCAAAACAGGCCTTGGGATATCCTTGTCCTTGCATAGTTAAACAAATATTTTAGGGTTTTATCAAATCTTTTATTTTAATTATTCTGTTACAATTTTATTTTATTAGATGTTATCTATACATTTGTATGAGATTCACGTAAATATGTAAATCAGATTTAACAGAACATAATAAAAATACGACAAGAGAGCTGATCCCCTTAAGTGCGTCTCTTCTCGTGCTTTGTCTTCTGAGTCTTTTCAGTTTGCTGCAAATGCAACAAAAGTCATCGTTAATCCTTTTCTCAGTCCACTTTACACAGGTCTTGACTTTTAGAGCTCATATACATGGATGTTTGGGACCTGCTCTACTCAAATCAATAGATGGGTTTTATATTATCTCAACAAATCGTCTTTTCATCTCCCGCCGTATCATCTTTGATGAAAAAGTATTTCCTCTTTCTCAACTTAATCCTTTTACTTCTCGAGTTAATCGATTCGATATTTCTTTTTGGGCTCCTTCTCATTTTAATTTACTCAATTTCGTGCCATCCTCACCTCCGCAGTCATCCACTGCCCCTTCTAGTGAAAGATCTTCATCATTGCCACAAGAAGAGTCATCTAGTGTTAGACAAACAATCAATACCTGACCCATCTCATGAGCCATTATTCTTCAGCTTAAAGAGATACAAATTGGCGCTCGTCTATATCAGAAGAATTCAACGCATTGGTCAGTAATAATATTTGGGAATTAGTTCCCAAGTGAAGCGGTCAAAATGTCACTAGTTGTAAATTGATCTTTCGAATCAAACGCCATCATGATGGTTCTATTTCAAGTTATAAATCACGTTTTCGCCAGTGATTGGGGCTCAATCCAGTCACAAATCTTACCAGTTACCACTATTCCGTTGATCTTAGTGTTTCATCTAATTGCCTACTTTATCAATTGGATGTCTACAACACTTTTTGGTATGGCCATTTTGTTAAAACGGTCTACATAACGCAACCTCCTAGTTTCATTGATCCTCTTAAGCAAATCATAAGTCCAAATTCCAAAAATCTATTTATAGATTAAAACAAGTTTTGGTGAACTCAAAATATTTCTTAAATTTGGATTTAGAAACTTTAAAGTTGACACGTATTATTTAATTTAAAGACTAACAATTTAATTATCCATTTGTTTATTTATATGAATGATCTTATAATTAAAGAAATCAATACTAAATAAGAATGACAATAGGCTGAGTTAGATTAGGCCTAGCCTAATAGGCAAAAATAGTCAACAGTCTAAACAATCACTTCTCTACTAAAGTTCTTGGTCACTTATGGTACTTTTTAAGTGTTGAATAGGGTTGATAATAAGTAGGACTAAATCAAACTTGGTCTAATTGGATAGTTTTAACTAGAGCTTAAGCCCAAGCCTGAGATCCTATCAAGTCCAAGAAAGTTGAGCCTGAATTTGAGCTAGATTAAGCCTGAGATAGGCAAGCCCGAGCTCATCCCAACATGCTTTTCTTATTTTTTTAAATTAAAAAATATAAATATAAATCAACATTTTTCTTATAATTGTTGGTTTCGGGCCAAACCTCAACAGCCTAGCTCAAGACCTGGCCAATTAACATGGGATTGAACCAACCGAGTTCAAATGTCATCCCTACGCATATCCACATCCAATGGGCTTATTTTATTTGTTTGTCAGCATAAGTATATCCGGGTCTCAACAGGAATTCAAATACCACTCGACTCTAAGGCCCAACTCTCCTCAAGATAGCTCTCCTACTATTGATGTCACTCGATATCGTCAAGTGGTTAGTCCGGAAATTTCATTTGCAATTGAAAAGCTTAATCAATTCACGCATATACCCACTGAACGCCATTGAATAACTGTTAAACAGTCAATTCGCTATCTCAAGCGTATAATTCATCATGGCCTTTTGCTAAAAAAAATCTCGTTCTCCTACTCTTTATGTACCTGCATAGTTAGATGTCCATTGGGCAGCTGATCAAAATCATTAGACATCCACCTCTACCTTCGTTATACTTTTAGGTGGGTATAACGATGGCGGTCTCATTTCTTGGAGTAATGATGTGTATCTCACTCCTCCACCGAGGCAGAACTTTGTGCTATTGGACTATCATAATTGGACTTGATTCATTAGTTAAGAAACTCAGCATTTCTTTGAGTAGATCTCATGTCATATATTGTGACAATGTTGCGGTCACGTAAATAAACGCCAATCTGGTTTTTCATTCATGCTGCACTAGATTTTCATTTTGTCGAAATCACGCGGCCAGAGGTCTTGTTCAAGTCACTCATATTTACTTCATAGGTCAACTTGTCGATGCCTTAACTAAGCCACTTTCTCGCCATCAATTTAATTATCTTATAACTAAGATCAAAAGCTCTAATGCAAAATATGTGACGCTCCAAAAATTCATAAACTATAATTAACTAAATATTTCCCAAAGCATAACAATAATTATTAAATTCCTCGTTAGTTTTAAAAGAGATGATTGTTTGCTAGAAACAAAAGTATTCTACATAACACAACTATCGGAATTGTCACATTCATATATATATATATATTCCAAAAACATTACACAAGTCATCTGATGACTCCACTTAAACTCCACTCGATTCGTTGAGTACTCTGAAGTTATTAGTAATCATTCGATATCCTAAAAAAATAAAATGGCAAGGGGTGAGCTGTCTATTCAGTAAGGATAACCGACCATATCCTTAAAATTAAGTAATTCCATAAATAATTATAAAACTTAGTCAACCGATTAAATCATACATATAATACGTCTATACACAACGATTCTCAACCTAATACAAACAGTTAACAAATATCTCAAAAATTTACCAAATTATGATTAACACAAATATTAATTTTAACTGTCATTTATGCTTTATTTCAATATTTAATTGAATTGCCTAGTCCCAGCTTAACCTAGTAGGCGTACATTCAATGGTCTGCCGGCTCATCTCATCAACATATCTCTCATCAGTGAAAACGTAATTAAATGTATAAATATCAGCACAGGGTACCTCAATTTCTCAATCTCTCTTGGTACTCCGATACTACTCAGTACCTAGCCATCAATACAGGATATCGTCTCAGAATATCCCAGTACCTAGTCATCGACACAAGATATCGACTCAGGATATCCCAGTACCTAGTCATCGGCACAGGACATCCTTAAGATTCAGGATGTTTCGGTATCTACTCCACGGACAGATATCTAGTCACCACTCACTCATATCAACTCAACCTATCTATCTAAGACTATCAAATGTAGGCTATCCTATGCAAACCACTTATTCTCGATTTTTAACAATTATTCACAATTTATTATCCATCAGTCTTTATGTAATTAACACATTTTTCGTTAATTTAACAAGCAATACATCTCAAAAAAAGTAACAAAATATAACAATGAAACACCTTATACTACATGAATTAATTGATAATTAAAGTAAATATAATTCATATATGTTTATTAATCATTAATTAAATTAATGACTAATTTAAAATATAATTTATTCATAACAAAACGGTACTTAACTTTAAGAGTAAAGTCTAAGGTTATCCTTACCTTAATTTCGCACTCAACTAATTGATAATCTCAATTTCTCCTTAATTAGATTTTCAGACCTAGAATTTACAAAACTTTATTAGGCTAATTTACCAAAATTTCTTACCCAATTACGCTAATATCCCAACTTTATTTTCTCTTCAAATTTATTCTTAATTATAAAAATAATATCCCTAATAACTTAACCCTCATAATTACTAAAATGCCCTTAACTAATTAAAAGTCCATTTTACCTTTATTCATTTCAAGTAATACCAAAAATGCCCTTCTTATAGCAAAATTTCAAAATTACCCTTAATTTTCTATACTTCCCATTCTGCCCTTACGTGCAACTTAAATTCTAGATTTACCCTTAACTTTCTGCACTTCCAATTCTGCCTCTATATGTAACTAAAATTTTCAAAACAATGTCATCATCTTCACCCTCTCCTCTTCTTCTCTCTTTTCTTCTTTTATCATTTTTCAGCCACTTTTTTCCCTTTTTATCCCCTTATGCAACTTCAATTATTGTTTCAACTAACCACAACATGCAATCCAACTATAAACTAGTATAGGATGATCAAAAATCACAAATAAAATGACATAATAGTTACTGAAATTTTTACTTAAGTGTAAGGCACTATGTAATTGTCAACCTCCACAACTCCCTCCAATTTTTTTACAAAATAAACAAAATGAAGAAAGAATTTCGTGCAGATGAAAAGAGTGTATTTTTAGACACAATTACTAACCGGAAATAAAGAGAAAAGATGAAGAAGATGTGGACTTTCGTGGGTGTTTTTCTTTTTTTTACAAAATTCATCTTGCAGAGGCGTAATATAGAATTAGCCATTTATAGCAAGCAAGTGAAATCATTCCAAACCTAATGATACACATTTTGTCCACTTAATTTCATACTAAACATATTCAACCAATAATGATGTAAATTATAAATAGTATACAAAGTATTCCATTCTTGTAACGTCCAGGTAAAGCTTCGAAGAAAGGAAATTAGGGTGTGATTGTTTCACTTGGAAGAAGTAATATAAATTATAATAAATATAGTGATAAATAAAAATAGATATAATTTTCATTCCTTATTATATTAAGATATGAAATATTACCCCCAAAATGAGATATAAAAATACTATTAATCTAATTATAATATATTATTAACTATCTTTTTTCATTTCTTAATCGTACCTTTCGTTGCACGCTAAATAAGCAAGCATCCCTTAAACAAGAGTTACTTTTCTTTCTGTTTTTTTTGACAAGGGTTAACTATAGCATCAATGCTCACCTTGGCGGCTATAATTCAATCTCAAAAGGCCTGAAACCGTACTGGAAGCTTTTAATTCCTGTACTTGTATTGAACGAGACTGCCATATTCTTGATCATCCTGATCCCGCAGGCATTAGGTACTGCAAATTCAGGAAGTTTCAGTTTTCTAACATCAGATCCTCTGTTTGTGTCATAATTTTTCATTCACAAATTTCAGCATATTCTATTTATTTATTGTAAAACTTATAAAATTTGTGAATAAATTAAACGGCACAGACAATCGCATGCCATTTTCCTATTGCTTGTGGACTGTGTTTTCAATATTTTGTAAGTGTTCCATTTCATGCTTCAATCTTCTCGTGTTAGAAAAACGTTTCTGGTTGTCTTTAGATGTTTTGTTTCTTTCCGAGGCCAATCATTAGTAAAAATCAGAATTTTATGAATCTAATTAAGAATCTATTAACATTCTATAAAACGGAAACAACTGAAATCAAGAGTCATTACTTTAAAAAATGACGTCATTATCACACATTTCTCTAAATTTTAGATTTCTTCTTTTAAATTTTTTTAACTTAATCATCAGAAGCTAAATGTGAAAAAAGAAATACTCCGATAGAAAACCCATAAATCAGGTAAGACTAGTATACCCTAGTCCATTACACAAAACCAACCTATTTTCAAATACAAGAGGTCAGGTTTATAAGTGAAGATTTAGAGACACCAAAATCACTCAAAAGATCTGTTGCTTTATGCATCAATAGATGTGTTCAACAACCAAAATGCGCTGCTACTGGCAAGCTGAGAAATTCCTAGGTTCCTTCTTCTTACGATTTCATGAGTTGGCCAAGGCTTACGCCTAATGATACTTTCTACGAAAGTGTTAAGAGTTTGAGAGATGAAATGATATCTTTTCCCTAATAATGTGACTTGGTAGCTTCTCTACTCGACATAACTTCAATACAATGTTCATATCTTCATTTATCATGCAAGCACTATTATAAATAAAGCCAAGCATTTAAATGCTGTTCTAGTAAAAGAAACATGTTCGGAACATTAGTCCATATTATGCCTCTGCGAAATGTGAAGACAGTAAACTATACTATCAAGAGAATCAAGGTATTGTACATTACTTACTATGTCAAGGAATTTAAGACTATAGTACTTTTTCCTGAAAATCTTATGTAGGTTTCCACACACGAATATATTCTTCACATAAGCCCTCAAACGCCAGTGCATGAACATGACAATCAATTTATCTCTTCTTTTTCTTGCTTTGGGATTTAAATTTGAGACACTGGCAGTAAGATACATTCCACCAAGGGAATAATTATCTTACTAATGATTCAGCAGCTGAAGTTTTAAATAAATATTTTCATTCAAGTCCTGTCAAAAGTTTGGTTCCATGTGTATCAACTTGTTACTGGATACAACATAAAACAGCCTCGGGAAGTGTCAAGCGGCAGAAGATTCATGGATGATTAATGCTTTAAATGGAAACAGAAAAACTGTGATTAATACACATTTATGTCGTCTATAAGAGTAAGATCTGGCCTAGGACATAGTGGACGAAGAGGTCTTCAGAGTTTGATTCACATCTAAGTAGGTTGTAGTGCCTTCACCACAAAGTTCCTTCACACATCAAAAAATATGAACTGTAACTCCTGATAATATGGTGATTTCACAGAGCTTGAGCTTAGAGTGCTACCTTTGAAGATCCAGAGATTTCAAATGTTCCATGTTGAACCTGAATCAGTGGATCAAAATCAAATGAGGTTTCTCGTGAGTGCCCAACAACTGGTTGATTTGAGATAGTGCACTGACTAGGAAGTTTGTGAGAACTGTGAAGAGATCTTTCTTCATTTGCAGAAAATGCACCTGTATTTGAGTTAGTGTTTAACAATATATTTCCTTCCTCAAAGCCCAATCCTGACAAGGGTAATTGCATAGGCTGTGCAACACCTGGTAAGCACATTGGATGCAGACTCAAGCCATTTCTCACTGTCAACATCTGCAAATTCATCACACTTTCGTAAACTTTTTTTCTTTTATGATGAGAAACAGTTATCAACTCCTCTGTCCAAAGATATCCAGAGTTTTAAGGCATGTCATCCTACATCTGCAACCACTCCCATTTGCTCTCATAAAAAATGTGAAAGACCAGCATATGAACATTATTTGGTGGAACAACAGAACAGTCATATATATACAATTTTACTAATCCTAAAGAGGAAAAACTTCATCAGATTCAATTCTTAGTTGGCGGCTAAATTGGTTTCATTGGAAAGCTACACCATAAGAGATACAATATGTAACTTGAAAGCAGGTTCACGTTTTCTTTTAAGGGAATATAAAATTGTTGCAGCTGCAACCAACCATGATAGTTGAGTGAGAGGTGCTGATATACCATAGTTAAGAATGAATAGTTCTGCAACCTGAACTAGCTCCAAAACTACTCATGAATCTACATAAATTAACAACCGATCCCTTCATCCTTAGTCTGTGCCTCTAGGAAAACACTCAAACGTCAAATGCAAAGACTTAACATTATGTCTAAGTTGATAAAAGACTAACTGTATCTGAGAGATTTAAGAAATATAACGGCAAAGAGAGTGAACTCTTTGACATTTTCTTCTAAGCATGGATTGCATGAAAGTCAAGAAATATAAAGAATTTTCGAGAAAAGAAAGATTAAAAATGAGGAAAGAAAGGACCTTGTCAACATTTCTTCAGAAAAAAAATGGAAGCTTTGCTAATTCGTGACTACAATAGCATCACAGTAAAAAGAAAATGAAGCTTCTACATAATGCACTTCAGATGTCACTACTGGATGATGATTCGTTGAACTCCATATGCTCACCAAATACTGAATTCCTTTCTTCTGAATTTACATTTCATCCATTTCCTTGTACTAAGTTACTCTTCAACATTTTATATAATCACTTACATAAAATCTTCGATGACCATCTTTGATCTAGTGTAACATGTATGTTATAATCAGCTTCAGAATCCATCAGAGTTCAAGATACCTTAGTTCAGAAAAGAAAATATTGTTTTCCTGCATACTAATTGCCAGAATAAGACGAAATGGGAACGATAGATAAAAGTTCAACTTCAGGCTTTTGGTTGAGGAACTTATCACAGCAAAAGGATCTAAATGAAAACCAAACCACCAAAATCTTAATAGCAATTGATCGAAACTGCACTACGAAAGACAAGCTTTAAAGGGTAGAAGAGTATCCACCTGCACTTGAAGCTGAAGCTGTTTCAAATACTCAATCGCCTCATCCAGCATCGAAGCCTTATCCGTCTATTCCCACAAAGAGAAAGGAAATAACATCAAATCATTCACTCAATATACAGCTCAAATCAAACATAAAATCCATGATTTAGTCATCACACCTTGTTTGCATTCGGAATTAGGGTCTGCAACGCTTTCATTTTCTCGTTAATCCTATTCCGCCGCCTCTGTTTCAATCACTATTCCATTAATGTCACTCCACACTCAGAACCAAGAATAGAAGGGCAAAAATGGAATCTTTCGATTCCTAACCTTCTCAGACAAATTGTGAACCTCTGCGGTCCTGCTTCTCTTAGAAGAACTCCTAGGCCTCATCGTATCAAATGGCAACTCCGACCTCTCCGTACCCTTACAATTCAACCAATAAAAAAAAAGAACAAATTCTCAAACTAAACTCAAAAAAGGAAGGAAAAGAAAATCCGTACCTCACTATCGCAACTGAAGTCACCTACGTCATTCTCCACACAAACACCTCTTCCCTTTGAACTAACACAACATCCCGCGTTGTCTGCACTTCCTTTTCCACCGGTATGGGACAAATTGGCGACGGAACTCCGGAATTCCGGCCCCGATCGTCTGAATAGATGCTGATCCGACGACTCCGGCGGCGGGGGAGGAGAAGAGAAAACGTTTTGCATGAACTTGGAAGAAGAGGAAGGTATGTGTAGGAGATGGTGAAGGAAGGAGGAAATTTCCTCCGGCTCGGAGGTGGCCGGAGACGAGGAAGTTCCGTACAGATCCATTGATACAATTAAGGAAAACAAGAAAGAAAGTGAGAGCAGAGAAATGAAGTGATTACTGACTACCAAAAACCGTCACAGCTTGGCTACTCTGTCTCCCTGTGCGTCTGTCTGTCTCTTTCAGTCACAGCTTGTCTGCGGTCTCTTTCGAAGATGGGGTTCATACTTATAGCCAGGATAATGAGGACCTACCTCTTTGGAAAAGGCAGTACGACGGGTACGGTGCGTGCTTATAATCAAATCAATCAGTTTTGATTTGATTTAATCTCCCGCTCCAATCCTATTCTTTTCTTGTTTTTCAGTTCATACTCTTTAAGATATACGTATTTATACAATTAAACCCTTTAATTAAAAGGATCTACGACTACACATTTCATTCCATTTAGGCCTTACCCACCACCAAAATCTTCTTTTGGTCAATACGCAGGAGGAACTAACCTCTCTTCTGACCGATATACATTCCGTTACAGGGCAGAAATAATAATGGACTAGTCCTCATCTGCAAATATTAGATAAAAAGTGTAGTCTCGTGTTCATTCTGTATTAATGGCAAATTAATATTATATAAATTAACCCACCCAACCTGACCTTATATTTATAGACTTAGATTATGTTTGACTTATACTAAATTATGATTGACCAGCCTTCGAGATACACTCATCAGACTCAAACTTTAGCTTACAATAAATGCTATGAATACCATACTGAATTTGGTATCGAATTTAATTTGAATATGATATAACATTAGTATTAGATACTGTTTCGGATAATTTTTTAAAATTACAAATTAGATTCTTAATTTTATAAGACTAAACAATAGTCCTGTTATATATTTTACAATATAATTTTTTATTTTACATCAACTTTATCTCAAAAAATCATAATAGTATAAATTTGAAATAACAACTATCACTTAATTTTTGTTAATATTACTTTTCTCATATTTTACGTATAAAAAATAACCACAATTAACATAAGAAAATGATCATTTAATTATCGTACAAATTTTAAACTAAGAATAATAAAAGTACTTAAAATGTTACAATTTACATGATATAGTAAAGAATAATTACATTAAGATATCACATGGTAAGAATAATACTGGTCCATAAGTATTATTGTAACACCCCTTATAGGGGATCTATAACCATCCACACATAAGGCAACTAATTTCCTATACATAAATTCACGACATACATTTCGGTTCAATGCTATACATATACACATTACAAAACTCCCAAATGCTTAACATTATCATTTAATAGTTTTTACATTTACATGTAAATCCAAAAGAAAATATATAATTTCCTTTTAACCGTTACATGTACAATCATATTTAACTAAAAACGCCTTCCAAAATTACTTTTTTGTCTATCTGTTGGCCTTGGTCTCTGTAGATGTTCCCTGTACCTCAATTCTATAACTTGGACCTACACGGATTAATACTCATGCTAAGCTTGCAAGCTTAGTGGGGAAACACTTAGTTTGGATAATCACTCACAGCAGTTATCTGTCAAGCACATACATTCATAAACATCGCACAAATATAAGTAATGATGACATAATTAATCAAATAAATAATGTAAACATGCTTTAATATTTTTTTTCATATACTATAAATTTACTTTCAAAACTCAAACATTGATATTCAAGGCTCAATGATACAAATTATCAATACAAATGTAAATGCTCATTCATATACTGAATATTTATGTTGTCATACTATATTTCTTGCTTATATCTCTTTACTTTACTTTTTGTGTTAGGCCTGCACATTTTCTGTAGATATGGATAACGAGGGCTATGGATATCTGAAGATATCAAACTATGGATATCTGAAGGTATCGAACTGTGGATACCTGAATGTATCGAATTGTGAATACCTGAAGGTATCGAACTGTGGACACCGGTGGTGTCAAACTGTAGCACCTACACTATGACCCTATAGGCATACCAATCTATCCACAACCAAGACAATAGAGCAGGCATTATAACATTTCCTTTAACCATTTGCAAATTTCACAAGTCATAGATTAACAAATAATATAATATACATTTCAAGTTATAAAATCTATATTTACGTTCATACATGCAATTCACGGCTTACCACCATTAGAAGGGTATCAAAATCACACTTGTATAATCATACTACACACATATGAGCAATATATACGCAAAAAAATCATTTATGTACATAAGTTTTCTTTGGAATGCATTGTGCTCAATCTTAAATTACAATGTTCAGTCTCCCAATTCATATGTAGTAAGTCCTATTTCATTTATTTCTAGGTGTTTTAAAAGTTTCATACACATTCATAAAGGTTCGGATAAGATACGGTAAAAAAATCAGAAACGAAAACAATGTCATGGTCGTGACAGACACTCTCTCCATTCATACCACTACTTGTTCCTTAATATGCATATCAAAAAAGTCCGAACTGGGTTTCTAGGTCTTTTAAACATTTTTTTCTCTATGTCTATAGTTTCTGTAGCACCAACAATCAGAACATTTGGACTTCTATATCATGCGATATAGGCAAAATATCACATGATGCTCCATAACAAGGGCAACATTAGATCATTTGTTTCAATCTCAATTTCCAAGGTCATAGAGCCAGAATTAAGTCAAGAGTCTCTTCTAGAGATTTCTAGTTCTATTTCTTAGGTTTCATATGCAACTAAAATCACATAATTTGAGGTCTTTAGGCTGAGTTATGACTAAAACAATATGACTGACTCAAACAAACCCTAGACAGAATTCCACGACACAATACTCTCTTGTCATAATCAACCAGTTCTATGTAAGATGACACCAAAATAACACCAAAGCAACATCGCAGCCACCATTCCACATCCAAATAAATCTTTATATCCATTCAATCATGCACAAATACATAAATCAATTAAGTGAAGTCCCAAACTTGAAAATTGACAAAGTAAGTCTTCTATTGTAACACCCCAATTCCCGCCGGACCCGAACCCGATATCGACAGTGATACCCGAATTCGTGCCCCGCGAGGGTGGCG
>JANZXP010000006.1:4254945-4300067 GCA_027576715.1 Erythroxylum flavicans
TGTCAAAACAATTTTGAGCACTTATAACCTATTCCAAATGACTATTTTACCCTTCCCATTGGTGAGGGGATGTTACACACTTAATTCATTATGTTCACTTCTTAATACACTCTAGACATGCTATAATACTTCCAGGATATATATTGGGGAGGCGTTACAATTAAAATTAGAATTCGTGTTAAGGAACACAACAAAATAAAAGTGAAACCTAAAACCAAAAAAACTTACACTTAAAAGTTTTATATTTATATTGCATCTATAATATTTAAAATATATATCAAATATAAGTGAAATCAAAACAAAATTGAAAAAAATAAAAAATCTGAAACTTTAATTAATGGCATATCCATTCAAAGCATGCTTATACCAATTTTTATTTAGTACGAAGTCCTCATTATTAAAAGAAGTCTCATCATTATTATCATTCAAATTGATTATATCAAATGATGTGTCAATACCTTCAATCACTCTCTTCTATGAAACTCGGGTTTTATTGGATATATATAAGACTACTTATTTTATTAGGAGTCTTAGTAAATAAATAAAATTCAATTATTAAGAAATTACAAGAAATTATATTGAACTTAATAATGATAATAATATACCTTTTTGAAGTTTTAAGTTATATAAAACAAACATCAAATTGTTCATTCTTTTGTGTTTCAATATATTTCTTTCTTTGGAGTGAGTGAATTCAAATATGCTTCAATTCATTTCATACTTCAGTTGTACTCACATATTGACTCAAAAGTTTAATAACAAAATTTTGCAATTTTGGAACATCATTTCTAGGCTATTCATAACCTTATAAATAAAATAAATTGATGATTAGTTTTAAACAAGTAACAAAAGCAAAAAATATATACCTGAATTATATTTGTCTCTTTGATGAATTGTAATAGGCAGTTCAAAATCACTGCATGCATCTTTATATGCCTTCATTTGTGAACTAAGGAGATCTTGTTTCATCTCATGTGAAACAATTATTGTGATAGTTAATAGTATTTTCCTATTAATTTTAGTTTTCTTTGTAAAACCTAGTCTAAAATAGATAGTAATATTAAAAAATGCCCTAGTAGCAAACAATAGATAGTAAAATTTTCTTTCTTATCTTTTATTAATGATTGCAAGATAAAGTGTATACAAAAAAGACCTGTTTTCATATTGGCCTTCAATGCTTCCATTACCCTCTCTATGACATCATAAAAATAATTCATTATTGCATTTTTATCACTATTAACTGTATGAAGTATTCTCACCAAACACTCATAAAGTCAGATGACAAATTGATATTGGGACCAAAATTTATGATTTTCAAGTATAATTATGAAAACCTCCATTCTAGCATTAAACTTGGCATATTGAGATGCAACTCATTTATCACTTGTAAGCATTCGCCTCAGCTCCTTCTTCATTAGAACAAAACACTGAAGTGATAAGAAGTTAGTCGTAAATCTTATAAAGGAGTCCAATAAAAAGAATTATACTTGCTTTGCAACCTTTTTCCAATTGCTTTATAAGCATAATTATTGTAAGTGATGAAGTGTATAATATTTTCAGGTCCAAGTTCATTCATAACTTCATCAAATATCTCAAACAGAGTATCAATATTTCTTACAAAGCCAAATGCATCAATGGACTTTAAAAACATGATCCCCTTAGCATAATAAACCAAAAATAATAATAATAAGCTCATGTCGTATACGTTTTCAACCATCACATATGATTGTACACTCGTATATTGTCCAAATCATTCTTTTTTTATTAAAATAACTTTTTATTGCATAAATAAAGCTACTCAAAAGATTATCTATATAGTCATTAATGGAGAAGCATTATGTCATGTATCATAATAGACAACAACATCTACCATAAGTTGTTAATAATAAAACTAAGCAACATTAAATGATATATCTTCATCATACTCCAATCTAGTCATTGTTATGTCCATATTATGAGTTGCTTCTTTAAATTGTAAGATATTATGAATTGAAAGTTAAGTTAAAGGAGTTGTTTGTGGAACAAATGTTCCTCACATCGGTTACAACAACCTATTTGTTGAGTAAGAATATCACCTTCAACATTACAAGTATCATCCTAACAAAAAAGAACTTTCACTACTAATTTCGTAAGCCAGTGTTTGCCTTTTTTATTTCTTCTTTTGATACCCTTTAAGCAAATTTTTCATATGATATTTTTTATTACAAGGTTCTACATCACCTTTGATCCCAGTTAAATGTTTCTTTAATATGGTGATTCCTTCACCTTTCAAATGTTTGTTGTACTACAAATAAATAGTATGATTATTTATACTAAGAATCAATCTAGCATGATTTCAAGCTAGATCATCGAATCCTCCAGAACTTAAAGAAGTTGAATTATCAAGAGTGCTTAAAATTTCCTCTTTTTTAACTATAAAAATAAATAAAGATATATGTCAAATTTTAATTATTAACTTAATATTGAAAATAAAGTTTTTGTATATATATTTTACTAAAATTAAGGGTACAATTTAGATTTAAACATATTAAAAAGTTAAATGAATATTGTAAAAGAAATTGAAAATATTATACATAAGTATACTAAAAATATACAACAATTTCTTTCTTAATTATATTATTCTTTTGACAATTGGCAATACACATATAAAAATGAATTTGCTGTAAAAATAAAAAATGTTACATAAACATTTACAATTTCATATTATATTAAATAACGAGTTTACTCTCATAAGTCAAAGACAAATCTTAGAAACTATTTTAATGTAATCATGAAAAAAATCAAGTTACTTTAAGTTTAATCTAATTAAAAAAATAAATTTTCTAATGTTTAATATTAATTTCTACGGAATTAATAATGAAAATAATTATTAATGTCTTATTCGAAATTATAAGGGAAAAAAACAGAGAAAGTTCTTTAATTTAGCGATTTGCAACGGGTGAAAAGAGTAAGCTTAACCATTCAATTCGAGTCTTCAAGTTCGATTGACCATCATCTGGAAAAGAAAAATACAAAACAAAAAGCCTTCATCTGATAAAGAAAAACACAAAGTATTAACATTCAACCCACAAGTCACAACCCATGTTTTGTTCAAACTTCAAGCTATTCTCAAACAGAACTACCCATGATGAAGCTCAACTGAGATTAAATATACATACATATAAAACAACATCAACGTTCGAACTTGAAAAGTGAAGGACGAGTAAAGATTAAAAAGCGGCGACCTAATATAGTGCGCTTGTGAGACTGAGCAAACAATAAAGGACCGACGATGCGAGCAAAGAAAGAAGCCGAAGAAGCTTGGAAGAGAGAGGACACGACGGGCGCGAAAGAGAAAAAAAAAACTGAAAGACAAGGTATGGGAGAGGGGCTTACTGCTACGGTTAAGATCAAAGGTATGATTTTTTTATATAATTTAGTCCCTCTAATTTTGTAAAATTATGATTCTCGACCAACACCCACCCCACCGATAAGTACCACCGTACGTGATGAAAGTCTAGTACTCGACCATACCATACCGTTTTCCAACACGAAACACTCCACCGTATCGACCAGTACAGTACAGTATCCCAAACACTGCTTGCAATACCATTTAACCCAAAAGACTACAATAAAACCTCCACGCTCATTCCTACTTGTCCTTCCTTGTCTCACAGAATCAACCAAAGAGAGAAGCAAGCAAGACAAAATGTATATATAAGCCAGGCTTCAGGATTTATTAGCTGAGCTACAATTTAGCTACCCAAAAATTGTTGCAGCAACTTTAAATTTGAATTGGTGATATCTAAAGGAGAAGAAAAATAAATAAATAAATAAATAAAAAGCCACAATGCATATTCAGTAAGCATTAAGAACTACCCCCTTCAGTAAGAAACATGAAGAAAACTAGTTTTGCATTCCCACTTCTTTTGGCAGTAGCAGCATCTACAGAACTTTGGTTTCCCCTTCTCCCAACCTAATGCAGAGAGAAAGTGCATCCCTCCCATAAATTCTGGTCAACAACTGGTATGCTTGCCTCCTTGGTATCACCCGGACTGTGAGCAATTAATCAGTAAAGTGGTTCGACCAAACTTGCTTTTGATAGTCTTCTGAAGAGTATATATAATCCATGAACATCTTGTAGCTGTTCAGGTTAGGTGGTGAGCCCCGTAGTTTTACATATGGGGCACCAATTCTTGAGCATCAACCATTGTTTGATGCAGCCTGTGTGGAAATCATGCCCACAGTCCAGTTTCCCAATATCTTCTCCCTCATTATACTCCTCCTGCGTTCATGCAGTAGTCAACTCATGAGTGATCACACAGACAGGAAAAACTGGTAATGGTAAGGAAACAAAATGATCCATCCTTACTCGACAAATGCAGCATGGCTCTGTCTCCCCTTCAGCTCCCATCTTGACAGAATGTTTCCGTTGTTTTAGGTAACTTAAGATAGTTTCTTCACTCAATCCAGTGTTAACATTGCCAATGCGCTCTTCCAGAGCCAACAGCTCCTATGATTACAGAAATTTAGCATTACAAGTACAATCTAACGAAAGCAAATCACGCCCAAGAAATTTAGCATTATAAGTACAATCTAACAAAAGCAAATCACGCCCAAGAAATTTTCTGTGTACTATACCTCATATGACATGTTATCAACATCAAGCCGCATATCTCTATGCCTATCATGAATATCCGCCACCCCAAAAAATACTGATTGGTCAAGAAGCATAAAATCCTGACATGAAACAAGAAAACAATTGAAAACGCTAGACTGACATAATCATAAAAAATGCCTGTGGATAAAACCAGTCATCTAGCAACTCATGCACATAACTATGCAGTATAGTCATACGAAGCAAGGAAAATATAGTAGTGAGGACAACTGTATGAAGGTGATGTACTTTCAGCACCGAACCTAAAATCAAACATATATATTAAATGATATTTCAACAGCACAACAATACTATCCAAGTTTCAGATCATTCATTCACGCATGCATGGAGAACTCCAATTATTGCCCTCCTGATTTCATATCTTCGGTATTAAGTCACCATATTGTGTGATACAGACCGTCACTATGCACTCACCTCTCCATTTGCAAACATGCGGATTCTAACAATAGGGGCATGACCCACACACATGAAAGCATTCTGACATCATGAAACCAAACACTCATGCAAAGGTGCATTGGCATTAAATTGATGTAAAAAGTGCACCTCAATTCGTAAGCTTTCTCCCCTGCGTATAACATCCAAGACATTACGAATCTGTTACAGGAAAATTAAAACCAAAGTGAGATCCAAATGAATGCTTGTTGGATACACCATATGTGGAACGGAGACAATCAAATATATCCATGCAACTCAAGAACTTAAAAGAATCAACAATAATAAACCAACTTCCAATGTAGGAACGCTTAGTGCATGTGCATACAAGTGGATAACTAAAGACAAAAACATAAATTTAAAAAATCAAAGACGAGCACAATTTATCTGAACTTCAAATTGAAGAATGGGACCAACATGCAGTTGACCACAGGAGCTACAGTCAGAGAAATGAACATTTCCAAGCAAATGTTCCTAGAATGCCACATAAATAACAAATAAGGTTAAGATGGAGAATGATCCGGAGATGGCTAACACAAAGAACCCAATAGCGGACTGAAGTTTATGTCGAGGACGACCTATAGATAAGTATTTATACTCAGGGCATGATATCCAAATTGTGGACAAATCCAATTAGAAGATACACAAGTAATGTGTGCACATTAGAAAGAGTATAACCTTGACAGCAGCCAGATCTAGCTAAAGAAATGATGATATCAAAATTTTAGTGGAAAACAGGTAACTGGACAAAGTTTTACAGATCAACCACATTAAAAGCGAGAACTGACCTCAGATACAACAAGCCTACTTCTTCCTTCTCTGGTTGTAGCCAAAGTTCGCAGTGGATAAGGAATTCCTAGTACACTGTCCCCTTGTCTCTCCAACCGTGATGCTGATCTTGCATGTGACCTATGATGTCCATGGTTATTAGATGAATGTGTCATATCCCCTGAAGAATTAAGACCCGGCTGTGTTGGGGAACGGGAGCTACTTTGTCCACCTGCTTCACCCACAGCCGAATTAGACAATGACCGACGGACATACTCAGCTAATCTCCGAGAATTTCTTGAAGGAGGATTGGGGTGAGGAATCCAGGTAGGAGCTGCCAGAGGGTGAACTCCTGTATTAGGAACTGTCCAGGATGTGGAAGAAACATTTCCAGGACCATTGACGTTTCCACCAGTTACATGAGCAGGGGCTGGAATTCTGGTTGAAGCTCTTAATTCAGTGGCAGGTACAGTTACAGAATGTTCCCAGACATTGCTCCCCAAGCTTCTTGAATTTGCTTCCTCTGCATCACATAAAATTATAGAACTTGATGAGCTACCAACTCTTGAGCTAGGGATTTCATTCCACCTAAACGATTGTGAGTTCTGCACCAAAGCTGGAACAGGTACACCAGCTTGCTGACTAACAGAACTAGCACCATCCACTGTCGGGGATGAACTCAAATTCAAAGAATGATCAACGGGAATAAATCTTGATGAGTGGTGTGAAGATGGTATACCAGAACGCCTAGTAGCACTTCCTGTAGGAAATAGGGCAGGGGGTACAGATTCTTCATTTGCAGGATTTATTATCAGGCGGAAATTTCTGTGGGTGCTTTCTGTACGTCTTGCCATCTCCAAATCAGGACTGCCATCACAGGCTAGCCCTCTGGCACCTATCCCAAGTCTTGCATTAAACAGCTCCGGCTGTGCACCCATACTTAAACTACTGTTCGCATCATAGCAGGCAGGGACACCAGGCCATGCATTTTGCTCTGAGGACTGAAAGAAGCTTGAACTTCCACCAATAGAGGACTGCCCAACATTTATTTCAACAGCCTTTCTTTTGCAGGGGCGGCCATCAACTGAACAACCAGGTCTATCATCTTGTTGTTCTACTGAGTATCCACCAGTTCCAGAAGCAAGTAACAAAGAATCATATCCACTGCTAGACGGAGCATGTTCATTCCCTGTCCAACTAGCCTTGTTACCAGAGGCTTCCATGAGTGGAAAATTATCAATGCCATGAGAAACAGGACCAGCATTTAAGTTGAGATTCTGTGTCATTCCATCAGAGTTGGAACTTTGCATGAATTGAGAGTCAACATGAACACTGTTGAGTGGAAGAATATTAGTTGGTCCATATCGCCTTTCTTCCAGTCTTGGGCCAGGTCCAGAATATGCACTTACAGAAGATGACCATCCACGTTCTCTTTTGTGCTCATCATGAATTGCCTCATTCCGCAGCCCACTAGAACTCGGTTCTCCCAAGTTCCATTCACTAGGACCTTGTCGTTCTTGGTCAACAGAATTTACAAAGGCACCAGTCATGTGACTAGGTGACAGTATAAAGTCTGCCAAGCGGCTGTCTGCAGGATTTCGCAAACTATTCCAGCGAATTTGTGGATCTACAAAGGCATTACCTGATGTAGATCCATGATCAAAGTCCAATGTCTCAGGCAAGGAGCCAATCACACTCCTGTGCCCTTGCATAAGGATAACCACGACGACCCTTGTAAAATTATCTAGAATCTACAGTTCTACTGATGCTGATAAAATAACCAAATGCAGAATGTTAGTTTCGACATCCAAAAAGCTCCTAATAAAACTGTAAGAGAACTTGAATATAGTACTAAATACTGAGATCAAGCAGCTCTACAAGCACAAATATCACAATGCCAAGAAACTTCAATTTGACATGTTTCACAAATAGCACATGCCAATTCTGATGGGAACCCTCAATGTGAGGGCTCCGAACCTCTTTTCCCAGGAATTCAACCTACGATAGGATACAACCGCATCTACATAAATTTTACTTGACTTGACCCATAAGATTTGCCAAGTTTACTTTCTCTACATAGGACACAGATGGAACGTCCACAGATGTAGATGAACCTAATCCAAAAATATATGAATATGCATAATCTTGCTAATGTACTGAAGAAAACCCAGTCAATTTATTTATTCAAGTTCAGCTTCAATCATCTGCTGGTAGGTGACTGAGTCAGGCATAACATAGGATGATATGCATGTCAGTAAGACATCAGATTGACAAATGCCGCATCGCCATAGCGAATGTATGGCTAGCAACTAGATCCAGTGAACATCAGAAACTTTGTATATACAACAAATGCATAAATCTCGAAGAATCAAAACCTAAACTCATGCGAGCATGATAGAACAAGAAAACATTCAAATGAGTTGTAACAGAATCAGACAGGCTAACAGTCAAAACTGAGGTCGAAGAAAATCTACTCATCCCACAACCCAAAACAGTAAATGAAGGAAAACTAGGAAATCAAACGAGGTGAAGAAAAAAAACCAAGACAAAAAAAAAGGGCAAAGCATACGGCCTGATAGTGCAAATATCAATTACTTCACTCCTCATTAAGGAAACAATAGGAAACTCGAAAAACAATACTAAAAGTTTTAACCTTTCAAGTTGTCACGGAACGTAAATGATGTAAAGATAGCAAAACCGGTGAACCACATCTTCAAAATGGGAAGGTAATATGGGATTTCCCTACCAAAAAGGGTCTCTGAAATTAAGTTACAGTCGAAATCCCAGAAAAAATATCAACAAAAGACTCAAACTTTTTTGTTGATAACAAAAATAAAAAACGAGAAAGTTGAAAGTTGAAAGTTGAAAGTCGATAACCAAATATTAGAGAAAAGAGAAAAGCTTTAACAAATTTAAACAAAGAGAAACACCTTCATCTGAAAACGTTTGTTTTGCTTCAAAGCTTAAATCAAAACGAAAGGACAAAACGAGAAACGAATGAAGAACAGAAATGGAACAAGGTACTACCCATAGGCTATACTCATCCCATCCCTAACCGATCCTTGAATATAAGGAGCTTACCGAACAAAGAAAAACAAGGAAAACCCGACCGATCTAGCAATTTTTACCAGAAATTAAAAGGGTCAGACTCCAACAACCTTAAGCAGAGGAAACAAGAAGCCTCTATACGCTCTCTGATGATATTGTCTATATCTTTCTCGTGACAAGAAAGAGAGTAAGCACAGCCTCTAGTGGACTAACAAAGGGTAGGAGGAGGCGGAGAGAGGAGAGGCTCAGATGAGGAAGAGGAGGCTTGAAGGAGGATATAGGGATGTGAATTGCAAATACAATGTATATAGAAGGAGAAAGAAGATTTAAGGGAACAACAACCATTAATTTACTAAATAACCCACCAAGACCAAGAGAGAGAGATAAAGTGAGGAAAATACAGAATTTGTGTGCCAAAGCAAGAGAGAGGTTCCAACAAAAACTAGTAAGGAATATAAATGCTGAGAAACACTCAATTGGGACCAAGAACACCAACATCAACAACTAGGCAAAAGGGGTTTCTCTCCCCTGTTTTGGCCGCTCACCAAATGGCTCCTCTTGTTACGTAGACAGCAACCTTTTTAATTGTTTTCTTTTACCCATGGAAACAAAGTAAAGTAAAACCCATAAATACAATAAAATAATGAATATTAGACCAAGACCCATCTCCCAAAACAAGCCCCGCAACCACTCTTTGATTTGTTTCCATCTTCTTCACGCCAAGCACCTTCCTTTTTACCATCATCACATGCCTGATGCACCCCACTCTATATTTACCTTTTCTTCGTGTCTATATAAATATTGGTTGCTACTAGCTTAACTTTGCTTCGCTTAGCTTAGCTAGCTGTGTTTGAGTTGTTCTCATACATTTTGGCAAACGTGGCATAAGTACTCGGGTCCCCACCTTGGCGAGATGGAAGACACATAGATTTGTTCCCAGTACCTAAAAATGGGATTGCTTTTGACCATCCATGAATGGGGTTGTTTCAATTCCATTCCAATGGAATAATATAATAAAAAAGGATTTTTGTTACCTTCACTCTATAAAACCAGAGATGTGGGTAAATGAGGAAGGTGGCTGTCGGCATCTTTGTTAATCGGCATTCGTATGTTTGTTGGGAACTGGCACCGTCTTTAGGTACAGAATTAGCTATGGTTCGTTATTGCTTAGCGTTAAAGAGGTGTGAATAGACAGACAGTCCCAAAGTTCCTTGCATGTATTATCCTTCAGTGGGTTCTGTTCTGCCTCAGCTTCCTGTCAAATCTCTGTTTGCTGCCCTTCATTTCTTAATATTTGGTCTTTCTACTATTCCTATGCCTCTACTCCCGTCTCTGTGACCCGTGTTATATCTTTATTTATGGGTTTAAGTT
Source organism: Erythroxylum flavicans (assembly GCA_027576715.1). Taxonomy (NCBI): domain Eukaryota; kingdom Viridiplantae; phylum Streptophyta; class Magnoliopsida; order Malpighiales; family Erythroxylaceae; genus Erythroxylum; species Erythroxylum flavicans. The sequence continues at coordinate 4,265,222 of JANZXP010000006.1, forward strand.
CTTTCAAGTTTCAAAGGCGGTTGCTTTGCTTTTCTTTGCCTTGCCTTTTTCCACAAAATGTGCGTTTCACTATGTGTGTTTTGTTCGATGAAATGGACTCCTAGTCTGAGTGCTTAGATAAAACCATTGCGTAATGACACACCTCAAAGTTCTTTCCATGATTATTGACAAAGATAAGTTTGATTATTCTCCCACTCAAGTGAATATTAAGAAATTTCCCATTCTTTTCACAATGCATTAAAGACTTGACGACGTATAACACTATACTATGCATAATGGAAAATGCCAAAGCCTATCTTGCAAAGGGATTCAGGCACCCTTGTTCATCTCTTGTGGTCTGATTTTCATAAACCTGAAAAGTAAAAACGCCAAAACCAGCATCACAAATTTGACTTTTGAAGAAGGAATCTGCTCATGAACATGGTAGGGCAACTAGGACAATCTTGAATGCCCCAAGAGAAAAGCAAAGCCGAGAGGTTTAGTTGTTGGCAATTGTGGAATTTTTCACTCCTGCCACAATCTTTCCCTTGGTAACTTTTTTCTTTTTCCTGAAAGGTTGGTGTGTGGTTATTGAAACAATTAAATTGTAGGGAGCAAAACTGATGACATGAGAGCCCCTTGATGTGCCTGCAAGAACATAAGGACTAAGATGACCCACAGCCATCAGGCATGGGTAAGGTGGAAGTTGGATCCGTGATTATGATTATGCACATGACAACGCAAAAAAATGAACCTCTAAGCGCATGAAAGTGATATATAATTTTCCTATACAGTGGAGGGAAAGATGGTCTTAGTAAATGTTAACATCTGATTTAAGTAGCATAAGAGTCAATAAGAACTAATTGCAAGGAAGCAAGATTGCCTCGTAGCTACCACCAACACCCCTAGATTACTCCATATCTGTCTTGACCTGCAATAGTAAAAGGACAATGACCGAGAACATCAACCCTATCACCAAGTCCATGCCCAAAGATGACACGTGTTTCCTCTGTATGGTTCCTTCCTTGGATGTGTACTCACACAAAAGCTAGCTCATCCAAAAACACGGTTTACATGTCAAACTGGGGTACAGGTGTTTTGGGAAGGTCTCAAAACAAGATAAGAAATTGGAAATTCAATTCGATACAACCAATTTTGTGACTTTAGGAGGTTCTTCTGATTTTTTCAACGATTAGAAATTGCTAATTGCCAAACAAAAAGCAGTCAACATTTTAATTTCGTGAGATTCCTTTAGCAAAATGCATGTTGTGTCATTGTAACTGAATTCCATATTCAAATGACAGACAATGATGATGATATAACTTAAAGAGAGCAATTTCACAACTTTTGAAAGTTATGTTCAGATTGCTCAAAATAAAGCTCCTTTATTTACCTATATATTTTTAGCAATGTTGTAAAACAGTCTGAAAATTAAATTGGTAAAATAAAATATTTAATGTTTAAAAAGTTTAATTGATATTGAACTATTATAACCGCGTATAGTTTAAATAAAATAAAATGAAAAAATTTAAAATTTAATTAAAAAATAAATTATTAAATAAAAACTAATTAATTTATTTTAGTACATGAAAATTTATTAATTTACTAAAAAATAAACGAGGCATTAAGAATTGGTATATTTTATGATTCATAAAAATCGAATCCCTTGTTTTTTCTAAGAAGATTCTATCCAAAGTTAAACTTTGAACTATTATGGAGGCTTAGTGGTATGCGATTCTTAATTGCAACCACTTAAGTCAATGTTAAAAAGAAAATACTACAGACACCGTAATGCTCTTCGAAGCCCCTTTGTTGGCCCGCTAATTTGTTTGGGTGCGATCGATTCACATGGCTGGATCAGGACAGGACACAGGTGTCCAACTTAGGAAATAGCTTTGTCAAATTTTATAAACCACCTTAGACAAAGAAAGTATATACGAAGTTCCTTACTTTTGATCCATAAAACCATACATATCTTTTAACTGTTACTGGATTCCTGGCTCCACCCTTGTGACATGCTCTTTCCAATTTTTTTGCATAAATTTCGTCCACAAGACAGTCCAAATCCACCAAACTAAAGTTGTATGTAATAAGAACTGAACTGATCAACTATGTCCATGAATTACAGTGTACAGCTTCACTGTTCCTAGAACCAGAAAAATAGAATGCATCCCTTTATATTTCTCTAGACAGATAGGAGAAGAGCAGATTGTCAGGATGATTCGCACAGCATCCTAAGAAGAAAAGCAAAATGAGGCTGAAATCAGACGTACAGAGTACAGACTGTAAACTGCAAAGTGTAATGGACGCGAGAAAATTGCCTGCAGATGCAGTTTCGGACGGCTAGCATTTCTCGAAACACAAGCAAATAACAAGGCCAGATTTGGCACTACTTGACCGGCACCAGCTACCTAATTTATGATCTTCACTATAATTTCAATGCAGTTTGTGACATATCCTTGTCCTTGGGCAGTCATCAATTAATCCCATGTCAGGCATGTAACATAATTTATCACTATAAACGAATGAAAAGCTTAAAGCTGAGTGCTTTTAGTATCAACGAAGCAATTCGGCACAGCATCATCTCATAAGGTTAAAAGGAGCAATTCTTGAAGTCTGCCTGCAACAAGAAAGCTCTGAGAAAAAAGGAATGAGCAGGTCTTGCCAATGTAATAAGAATAGTTTACATAAGAAAAAGAAGAAAAGAGGAATTGGAAACATCAAGTTTATCTTATCTGTAACATGTGTGCTTTCCCTGCAAGTAGAGGAATTCTTGGAATGGTGGAACAATAGTCTAGGTTCTTAAAAGAGGCAAACGGAACAAAGCATGAAGCCACCATCTTCTTCATAACATCAATGAATACCAAGAAACAGATATTTAATCCAAATTTGAAGGTGTTAGCTGATAGGATGATAACCATCTTCCAGTCAAAGATCAAATTTGATCATTCCGTTAATTACCGTGATAGAGTGAGAGAGGGATAGAAGCAACAGCCAGTGTAAATTCATGGGAAAGTAAATGGAACAGCAAGCATTAATTTGAAATATTGTGAAATGCAACTTTTAAGAATGATTTCAGTTTAGAGCAGCCATGAATTCACACAAAACATATCCATAGTAATGCATCCAACAGGTAATGTATTTGCATAAGTAGAACTTTTCCATCTTCCTCTAATATATTTCCATGCCTTCACGATATGAAAGTTCAAAGCTTTGAACCTTAATCACCCCTTCAAAGCCTCTAAACATGGGTCTCTGGAGTCTAAAAGTTCACTACTCCTAGGGGAGTCGCAACTTTCCTACAGTCCCACTCCTACCATAGAATGACAACCTTCACTAATACTTCTCATGCTTAACATTACAAAAATAAAAAAGCAAGTCTTTAGCTACCTAAAATAGATAAATTTGTGGTGGTGTTTGACTTTGCACAATAGCAAAAAGTAGAGATAAAGATGATTGCGGCTGCATAATGAGGAGTAGAGAAGACATGATGAGCCATGAACAGAAATTTAACCTGCAAGTTTGTGAAGTTCTTAATATAAAGAAACAATGGAAAATTGCATTTGAACGTGAGATGGTCCAAAACTTTTCCTATATAGCCATGTCTGAAAATATTAGAGAAAAAGTGTCAGAACAAATGAGTTTCCCAACCATATTGGTACAGGTTTTTGAGCTTCAAAAATTTTATTATGTCCACATGTTGCACTTCAACCTGCTATCAAAATCGATGCCCAGATATATTACCATGCAGAAACAAAGATTCTGCAACCTAAACCAAGATAAGTAAAACTGACAAATGTTTGCCGAAGTACAAAAAAGGAAACAGAATATTCCCCAACAAATCTTATCATGCAAAAGATTAAGAAAAGAGAAAATATTGAAATAATATCCCAGAAAGGCAATGAAACATGATTTACTAACAAAAAGGAAGGGTACTTAGTAAATCATTTTGACGGCAACACGTTGACAAAAAAGTTATGAAGAAGAACTGACGTGATATGTTGCACACAATTGAAGATTTTAAAATGCATCTTCAAAATATAAAGATTTGAAGATGTTCCATAATCTCATTCGGCAACATAGTTAACTTTACAAAGCTTTGAAGCAGTGAAGAGAGTAAGCACTACCTATCAGGCAATTCAGAATACGCATTATTTATAGTCAGAAGGTCAAGTTTGTAGTCGAGAAGTCCAAAGTAGCTATTCATGGTTTGCAAGTTCACCATGCTTACTCTCTGCTTTAGAAAGTACATTTTACCCTAGATATAAGGATATGGAAACAGTGGAACAACATCAGGAAGTTGGTGAAGCCAGGACATGATGAGCTAGTTTTGATATTCTTTTTCTTATTTGAATCTACCATCACCAAAGATACCAAACTTGTTCTTAATCCACCAGATGAAAGTAACTAATCTCTGACATTCAAGAAATCTGCAAACCAAAATTACAAGAGATTGACAATTGTTTCTAGACAAAGTTAAAACAGTGAATCAAAAATTATATTACATACCTCCATAGGTGAAGCAATTTGTTAGCATCACAACAAGGAGTCTAATCTACTTATCAATATGGTGAAGATTCCACAAAGATTAAGATTTTCTTTCTCTATTCTTCTTCAGGCTATTCAAATTCATTCTGTAGCTTTTAAGACACTTCTTGAACAAACATTTGAGGCAATAGTTTAATCCTGTGCCGTGGAACAAACATACATCTTTCAGAATCAAATCTTCCAGATTCATGCTGGAATCAATCTATAAGATCATCCAACTCTATGAAATCTTCTTCCATAATGGATAACAACAGCTGGTCCCGTCCAGCATTTAACATGCTCCTATCAATAAGGCTGAACTCGCTATCCTGCATAACAAAATTTAGTAGTAGGAATATCAGCAGTTTGTATGACAGAACATGAGAACATGCATGAATGAAAAACTGCTCAGATACATAATAAAAAGCTCAGCCACCATGATATTCTAACCACGCTTTAGACACAATCCACTTATCGGTTACCCACATATGTGGAAGGTGCAGAATAATAGGGCAATTAAGATCAACAGTTGCTGTATTGCATAATATGAAAAAGAACAAAAAGGGAAAAAAGAAAAGACCTAGCAAGTTAAAAACTTTAATGAGAGGTCTAATAGAAACGGAGGAACAAATGGAAGTATCACCTATTGATTGACACATGTAGCTCTTGCATTGACAGCAAATATCAGTTCCACTTTCCTTTAAGCATACGCATTAGTAACGTATAAAACACATTTCAAATTCATAATCTATACAAATATTTATGAATGCAACGAGACAATTTAAAGAACTCGAATAAACTGTATCCGCTCTGTGAAATTAACTTGCTGGACCACAGTATAATGCTAGTCTATGGATTATGCTGAAACTTCGAATATATGTCTGTACATTTGCCTCTGCTTGTTAAATTAGTGACTCTGCACAAGAATCCAACTAAATAGCAAAGTCACATTCCCATGTGGTACAGTGTTTGGTGCCACCAAAATGATTATCAAAACAAAAACTAAATGTTAAATGGGAACTAAAGACATAACAGATAAAGAGAAAGAATAAGAAACTAAAGAAATCTTACTAGTTCAACAGATTGGCATCCTGAAGGATGCTGAACATCGCCAACAGGAATAGAATTGGTTCTGATTTGGTCATTCAGATCAGCAGTTAAACTCGGTGGGTCTTCTGATATATCAACAGAACAGTCAGGGATCATTATAGCTTCAACACTATCAGGTGAAAGAAACCCATCATGCTGAACACCGATATGACGGGGGGTGTCCAAAGAACTTTCATTATTGCCACGATGAGACTTGTCGAATACTCGGCAAACAACAAAACAAGCCTGCAAAAGGGATCAATTGTGAGGCCTCAACAGAAAGCAAGCGAGTAATATGAAGAAGAGAGATAGAGAGAGTAGCTTAATAACCTGACCAACAAGCGCATACTCAAAAAGGACCCAATTGGTTCTGATCGCACTCTTACCGGGATTCCCCAAATAGAAAACAAACTCACTCCTATTCCCAATCACACTGTTCACAGCAGAACCCACCAATTGAACAACCTTATCTCGCATCTTCCAGAATCCCCCTTTGACACTTCTCCCACTCGCCTGCGCAGCACTAACCTTGGTGTAGCAATACCAGTGCTTCTTCATCCCGCCGCAACTGTACCCAAAACACGCATTCTCCGGTAGCTCAGAGGGTTGATAGCTGTACAAGTCCACCTCCTTGATGAAATCACAGGCGTTAAAGTCATCAGAACCACCGGCGGCGTCAACCACCGCTCTACCGTTCTTAAGAGGGAGGTAGTAGCAGAGCAGCTGCTCCTCGGAAGGGTAGAACCCACAACCCGGCGGCAGAGACAAGGACATCCTGCTTGTTCGTTGGGTTTAAGGAGGGGTTTTGTTATGTACATATTACATATTAGATACCATACTACATATTACATAGGGAAGACAAAGGCCAAAGAAGTGTCGTGCCCCTTAAGCTTCCTCATCATTCAAGTCAACGGTACACTGACTTCTCACTCTCCCTCTACCACATCAGCCACGTATCATTGGACAAATAGTAACCGTTAGATTGAAATTGTCCGATTGTAACCGTTGGATTGGAAACGCGTTTGGATTTACGGTTGTGATTGGGACTGGGCCATGCGCCTCACTCGGAGTTAGACCATCATGCGTGTAGTAAACGTGGCACCCTGTATGAGCGAGTGCTACAATGGAAAGCGAGCAAGGAGTAGGTACCGGAATAAAAGTAGCAGAACCGATGTTTCGTTGTCGGGAGACAGAGTGTCAAAAATATAAACAAGTTTTATTTAAGTAAATTTTTAGTTTTTATTATTATGTTTAGTTTCTTTTAATTTTCAGGAAATCTTGATTTTTATATTTTTATTTTTATTTTTTTCATAATCTAAATTTAATGTCAATTAAATATATATTATTTAAAAAATATAATAAAAATTAAATTTGTAAGAATTTATTTTGAAATTTTTTAAAATTAAAATAAAAGATAGTTTATAAATAAATATTTATTTATTTATTTTTATTTTAATAAAAATATAATAAATTTTATTAATATCCATTAATAAATATTGTATTATAGATAAAACTATTTATTTAATCTATTTATTTATATGTTTTATCTAAATTTTAATTATTATCAATAATAAAATTATAATTATATTGATATTAACAACTAAACATAATTTTGTTTTTATTTTGAAAATAATAAATAAAAAATAACAATAACAATATAAGTAATATCAAAAAGTCTTTAAACATTATTTTAAAAATAAAAAGAATATATCAAAGAATATATTTTTAGTAATTTCAATTAAAAGAAATTCTAATTACAATAATAACACCCGGTATAAATCCTGCTGATACGTAGAGCCTGGAGAGGTTCAGTAGTAAGCAATTTTACCCCTAACTAGAAATTGTTTCCAAAAATTCTAATTAGGGCCCATAAATTATAAAAAGAGAAAATTTTATTTTAATCAAAGTGAAATTTTTAAATAAAAACTTATCAATTTGTGCCCGCAGAAAGAAAAGGCTTGTGTATCTCGACCAACATACCTGAAACTTACACGCTAATCTAGCTTTGTTTTCCCTGATCTCTGATGGACAATCTATTCCTAAGCACATGATCTGGTATTCCCTGAGCTCTCTGACCAGGGGTTGCCTCGTTGGTATCAGAGTCATAAGTGTTAGTGACCGTGACTACAATATTTTTTATGAGAGTGAGTAGGGAGGTATTATAAGATATGAATCCATTATCGAGTGACCCTATTCATCTTTCCTCTACCTTATCTGTAGCTAATCTTCCTTCTAGTGTAAAGTGTACCTTATCTAATCGTATATAACACCTTGTAGAAATAACCTATCTTCCTGAACAAAATCATATTTTTAATGCATCTTTAACTTTGCTTAGTTCTTACAGTATATATTCTCGTGATCGTTCTTGGACAAAAAATATGAGTATTATCCTCTTTACATATCGTTTTAAAGTAAAAGAAATCATCCAAAATTCCAGTTTAGAACAGTGTGGTTTGCAAGCAACCTCAACAGAACAGTATGTGAAACTCGAGATCCCTAAGGAGCTCATCTCTCTCTAGAGAAAGCAGAAACATAAACACCTACACATTAGAGCTATAGGTCTTGTTCTCACCCTCCATGGAAGAAAGGGAATACTTGCTACAACCAGGACATCTCTTCTGGACACTGTCTACATGATGTACCAAAATGTACTAATTAGTACCCTATTGACAACTCTCAATAATGGAAGTGTCATCCTAACCATCGCCCTTGATTGTAACATCAAGTTAGATGATCTTTCTTTGTCTGAATGACTTCAAGTTCAGATCCAGATCACTGGAGCAGAGCAAGATCGTACAGCCATTATGGCTACTCTTCACCACCAGATGATCTATCGTTTACAGAACCATGCCATAGATCTCAACTTCCCAAACTCCACTTATGATGCCTTGTACATGGTAAAAGACAGAGCTCAAAATCTGACAACTATGATCCAGATCTCGAACCAGTTACCACCAACGGAGCTTGAAAAGTTGATGCCTACTGAGTAGATCACTAATTACGAAAAATGTTCCATACCCTTCACGGGAATTCTTTCCACACCAGTACTCTTCCTATTCTGAAGACCTTACGAGATGAAACTGTGAAATCCATCTACACCAGGCCCAATGAAGATCAATCTAGACCCTCTTATACATCAGGCCATGTTCTGATGATTCAACTAGTGTTCTCTCACAGAGAAATCAAATATGGACCTCCGATCCATTATTTTAAACCTGATGGAGAACCTGTCTGTGTTAGTAATTATCGTGGACATTTTGTTTGGGATGTAGATCCCTCTATATGCAAACTAGACTGTGAAGTATATATGAACCCTGAATCAGACAGTGATGATGATGATGATGAGCTGTATAATCGACGACGAAGGGAAAAGAAGAATAAGAAAAAGGAGATCTTTACTTATCGACCTACATGACAAGATCACTATCACCATAACGGTTGTGATGATTCTGAACCTTAGATTGAGAATCCAAGCCTAAGATTGAGGAGTATTCGTGAAATGCTCAAAGCTGTTGACAAGAAACCTGTGTCATATCTAGAGTCAATCTCCAAACATCCTCAGCCAGTTATTTCTTCTATTTCAGTTGTTCCTACTCCAACCATTCCGTGCATGATGGCTAATCTATATGAGGAAGACTTCGCTCCATTGGAGAGACGCAATAATGATCAACAAAGGGTTATCTTTAACCCTTATATTTATTCCTCTGGCATGAGTTCTCATGGAACTATGCTTTCCAATCCTATTGATTAAACTATCAACTGGTAGACTGATAATGCTTTAACTCAGAACAAAGTCCTTCGACAGATTGATTTTAGACTTAATGGTTTGACTCACTAAACGCAGGCTACACATCAACAAGTTGATACAGTCTCTGCAGAGATCCAAAAACTGTACAAATCTGTCAAAGCTCAAATGGTCCAACTTGATGCGACTCTTCAACACTATATTGATACTTAATATTTTGGCCCTGATTTCACCACTAAGGAGCAAGGACTCAAAAAGGTGAACAAGATCCTTCAACAAATGGAAGCTAACATATGGAAAGAACAGTGTAGGACTATTTATGGAGCTTATCCTACAACCATTATTGTTACCCAACCTACCTACCCTTCTCTAAGCTATCTTATCCTACCAATTTATTCTCTACCTTCATACCCTAAAGAAGTTGACTATGAAAAGGTATTCAAGTTAAACTATCCTTTGATTAGATAGTATATCCATCCTACCACCATTAAGCCTAAATCGAGCAAACCAAAGCCTAAACCTGAAAAGCCTCCTGAGCCATCACCCTCATACACTAAACCTGTTGATCCATACACTAAATCAGCTGATCCATGGAATAAACAATTACAGATCCACACTCCACCTTCTTCTCCACCAAAACCACAACCTTTCCAATCTACCGGGAAAGATAAGGCACCTAAGATAAATTTTATAGCAACTCTTGCATCAGTATTTGTTCCTATTATCTCTGACCATAAATGCCCATATGAGCATTTTAATTTAACAACTCTTGCACCAATAACTATTCCTGAGATATCTGATGAAGAATGCCCCTCTGAGCATTCTAGCATCTCTGAACAATCATCTACAGTAGCTGAACTATCTGAAGTTTCTGAACCATCTTCAAATAAATTTTCACAGTTTGTTGACTTGACAGATCTAGCTCAAGTCACGATGACCATGCCTCAACCCACAGAAGTTGAGCCAAAAATTAGTGAAGCTGAGTCCACAGGAACAGACCTCTTCAGACCTACACCACCACTAACACCAGCTCAACCAACCAAAGCTACTTTAGGTCCCTAGTTTACATTTAATGATCTTCTACCTAAAAAATGGAGAGAGCGTCTCCATGAATTCGGCACTTGGATTGATTTGCAAATGACTCGACCAAATCATCCTTTACGGGAGATTTTGTCTGAGTTTACTTCTCATTTTACTGGTACATTAAGAGAATGATGGCAAAGTCTTGATGAACATCGCAGACTTCAGTTCGTACAAGTTACATATGTTGAATTACTTCTTGGAGTAATTCATAAAGAGTTCGTTGGTGACTTTCAGCTTATCGATAAACAAATCAGACAAGATTACTTTGAGATGAAGTGTTGTTTTCTAGACAGAAGAGATTTGCAAAAACATTTCCAGCATATGAAGGAACGTTATTATTTACTCAATGGTTTTAACAATGTTACTTTCTGATAGACATTCATTTCCTCTCTTCTAGAAGAATTACAACTTGAGTTATAAAGGACAATAGCTGCACTTCGATGATATATGAAAGATATATCTCTTGGTGAAATCTACCAGCTTGTCTTAGCTTCTCTTGATAAGCTATATGACCAATAGATATTCTTCAAGAACGTGATTAAAAGTGGTCCTCTGTTAAAGAAAGCATGCAAAAAGCCATATCTGACATCAAATGTAATGACAAAAAAGATTGTATGTGTCACACAAAGAAGAAACATCATCACACGAAGTTTTCCTTTAAGAAGTTCCACAAATCTCAAATGTCTCCTAAAGAAGGCTACAAGCCCTTTCGAAGAAAGGAACACCAACGTTTGTCCACTTCTTCAAAAGGAGAAATCCTTAAGGAAAACTATTAGATCATTGCTTTCTTTGTGGCAAATCAGGACATTTTGCTTGTCAACGTCCTTACAAGCCAAAAAGGGATACTATACTCCTGGATTCTATTGAAGCTATTATGCCAATCAATGATGATCATGGAAACATTGAAAATTTCATAGAAGAACTATCCAGTGAGGATAAAGACACCAAGTTTGTTGTTCTCATTGATTCCTTTGACGAGGATAATGATTCCTCTAATATCTCCATTTCTAAAGATAATATCTCCAGTTTTGAAGATGACATGGTTTACATGTTACAGCAACAAAAACCATGTCTCAAGCTTATCCCCACGCCTATTCCTCGCCCCTATATGTAAATCCAGTTACTGTTCCAAGATAAGTATGATCAACCCATTAAAGTTATTAGGTACATGGATACTAGATCTATCAAAACCATTATGAAGCCTAACATTTTATCTCCTGAAGCATGGAGTTCCCGTAATGAATATTTCACTGCTACTGACAGTAATACCTTCAAGATCAGGCTTATTACAAAAAGGAAAATAAGGATTCATTTTTTCCCTGACTGTATGGTATAGACCAGGGTTCTTGGAAGTAATCTACCTAGTCCATATATTCTTATTAGAATGGATGTCTATTTTTAGGCATCTCCAGTATAGATTTACCCACAGGAATTAGATGTCGTGCCAACTTCAGTTTTTACATTGACATCAGGAATGTATTTGAGCTTACTCAAGTACCACCAATATATGAAGCCTTGAGAGACCAATTTTTAGACTACTGTCTTGAGTCTCATGCATAGTTTTCTCATTAAAATCTTGTATGGAAAAATGTTGATTTCTTCATTCGTCTTCCTTTCAAGAAGAACGAAGATATTAGGCTTTACTCAAAAACCCATAAAGAGCATCAGGCTTTACTTCAAATCTTCTTGGATCTTACGAAGTAACATGGGATTATGCACTCATTAAAAAAGAGCCATATCAAATCAGCCCAAATAGAATTTTTAGGTATGCATTTTTACAATGGATTTTATCAAACTGGTCCACATATTGATAATGAACTACTTCATTTTCCTAATGAAAATCTCACAATCAAATAGATACAGCAATTCCTTGGAATTGTTAATTATAAATGAGATTTCATTCCTCACGTGGCTGATTATACATTGTCCCTGACAAAATTGGTATAGCAGAATCCACTATCATGGGGAAAGGAGCAAGCTAGAGCCATACAACATCTAAAGCAAGCCTGTGAACATCCACTAGTCTTGAAGATTCCTGACAAAGGTTAGAGCATTCTCCAACATTAGAATGATACTCTCACCAAAAGGATTTCACGCTATAAATTCACCATTCACCTTACCAAAGGTAACATCCTAGCTATTTCCTATCCTTTCCTGCCAATATAATCACTACCTTGAACCATATCCCTATCCTCTTTTACATAGCTGGCTTACCTACTACTGTAAGAAAAAAGAAGTTCTTTCCTCCGATTGCTAGTGCACCCACTACTGTGGTAGAAGTTGCAGCTCTTGCCCGATTAAGTCTGTTCTATTATCTACACCTCTTCTACAACGAGACCAACTCTCCTTGCAGTCCCTATTTGTTCAACCTCAAAGCCCCATACCTCAATGTGTTCTTCCTTAATGGTCCACTTTTCAAGAACGCATTACGATATCTCTGGGCACTCTTTGCCCTTTATGCATGTGCTGTCACTTTACCTCCTCTATAAGTCTGCCAATAAATCCGTGACCGAGACAATGAAAACTCCCTGTTATGGACTTTCCTTGATTGGTATCAACCACTAGAACAACAGAGAAAGCAACTTTCCATAGTTATTGAACAACATTGATTATAGGAAGCGCCTTTAAAGAAACAATCTACATAATGTTTCTTTATTCTCCATCGTCCATATTTCAAAGCATGTGCTGGTGTAATCTATTCAGACAACAGAGTATTTTTCCATCACATGTCACTTTACTAGCTAAGGTACAAGGAAAATGTCCTTAAATCTCTTAGGAGTTTTCTTAAGGAGATCAACCATTTTCCTCAGAATACACCTGTCATCTATACTTCTCTTGGACCTTACCCAGGAGAATTTATTCCTGGTAAACCTGAAACACCAGAAGTAGACATACCAGATCCAAACAACCCAATTTATTCTGAATTAGATAATGTGATTCCAGTCTAAGATTCCTCTAACACTACATGACCTTCGCAACCTCCAGCTTCCTTCTTCCAGGATGCCCAAGACCCCAATGATGACATTTTCATCCCTAATGAAGAGAGCTTAATTAATTCTTGTAAAGAGTCTGCACGGACGATGCTAGCCCCAGTAAAAGACAAAGGACCTACATAATCCATTATGACACTAACAACTCAAGTGATGAAGCCTCTTCGTCCAATCTTCAGTCATGACAACTCAAGTGATGAAGCCTCTCCATCCAATCTTCAGTCATGGCAAGAATCGATTTGATGTAAGTAATGACTAGGATTCCACTCCTCCTAAAATCAATTCAATATAAGTAATGACTAGGATTCCACTCCTCCCTCTGGGCCCTTATATTAGTTGTCTTCATAATTATGTGTCTTTTCTAAGTCATTATGATTATAAAAGAATCTGTGGGGACCACATCCTCTTTAAAGATTTTTTCTTATCCTTTAGGAATATTTGGGACCCATGTGTTTCCCAATTATTCTCCTTTTTACTATTTGCTTTCTTAAAGTTGTCATGATTGTACCTAGGGAATATATTCCTTATCTTAAGTTGTTCGTTTTACTACCTTGCTTAATCTACAAAAGCAAGGCTTCTCTGTCGTTGTATTTAGACTTTGGTTACACTTGTAATTAGACTTTGGTAGACTTTGGTTACAGTTGCAATTAAACTTTGGTTACGATCGCAATCAATGAAAAACATTGTGTTATCATCATATGACTTCTCTCTAAGTTCTTCCTCTTTTGAAAGCTTGGTTCTTGAATAATATAGTCTTGGTCATACACAAAGACAAGTATGCTTTACACTTGCCTCTTCATAAGGATCCTGTGTATCATAAAGTCTTAGATTGTAGATCCTATTTTAGGTCATTAAAATGGAGAGAGATTGGAGGTGTAAGGTTCCTAAGAGGCAAAGCCTTGAGATTTGTGCCCGTAGAGAGAAAGGACTTGTATATCTCATCCAACAATCATGGAACTTACACGCTGATCTTGCTTTGTTTTCCTTGATCTCCGATGGACAATCTATTCCTAGGAACTAAATCTAGTATTCTCCAAGCCCTCTGACTAGGGATTGCCTTGTTGAACCAGAGTCCAATTGCAAGTGTAACCAAAGTCTGAATACGATGATAGAGAAGCCTTGGTTTTATAAACTAAGCAAAGGAATAAAAGAAACAAATTTAGATAGGGAATATATTCCTTAGGTACAATCATGACAACTTTAAGAAAGCAAATAGTGTAAAGGAGAATAATTAGGAAACATATGAGTCCTAAATATTCCTAAAGGATAAGAAAGAATCCTTAAAGAGGATATGAAAGATAAGGTGGTCCCCAAAGATAAGGTATTGTATCATCGGATTCAGAATATATTAGGCTGTTTGGGCCTAGTATGTCTACTTCTAGCGCTTCAAGTTCTCCAATAATAAATTCTCCTTGATAGGGTCCAAGAGAAGTATAGATGACAGGTGTATGCTGAGAAAAATGGTTGATATCCTTAAGAAAAATCCTAAGAGATTTAAGGACATTTTCCTTGTACCTTGGCCAGTAGAGAGACATATGATGAAAAAAAGTCTCTATTGTAGAAATAAATTACTCTAATACGTGCTGTGAGATATAAAAGATGGAGAATAAAGAAACAATGTGTAGATTGTTTCTTTAAAGGTGCTTCCTGTAATTGATGTTGTACAATGACTATAAAAAGTTGTTTTCTCCATTATTCCAGTAGTTGATACCACTCAAGGAAAGTCCATATCAGAAAACTTTCATTATCTCGATCACATATATATTGATAGACCTGTAAAGGAAGTAAGGTGAAAACATATGCATAAAGGGCAGAGAATGCCTAGAGATATCATAATGCATTCTTAAAAAGTGAACCATTAAGAAAGAACAAATTGAGGTATAGGGCTTTGAGGTTGAACAAAGAGGTGCTACAAGGTGAGTTGGCCTAGCTGACGAAGAGTTGTAGGTAATAGAACAAGCTCATTTGGGGAAGAGATGCAACTTCTGCCACAGTAGTAGGTGCATTAGCAATTGGTGGAAAGAACTTCTTTGTTCTTACAGTAGTAGGTAGGTCAGCCATGGAAAGGAGGAGAGGGATATGGTTCAAGGTAGTGATTGAATTAATATGATAAAGCTAGGAAATCAACTAGGATGTTACCTTTGGTAAGGTGAATGGTAAATTTATAGCATGAAATCCTTTTGGTAAGAGTAACATTCTAATGTTGTAGAATATGTTGTCCTTTTTTAGGGATCTTCAAGACTGGTGGATGTTGACATGCTTGCTTTAGATGTTGTGTGGCTCTAGTTTGCTCCTTTCCACATGATGGTGGATTCTTTTGTAGCAATTTTGACAGGGACAATGTATAATTAGCCATGTGAGGAATGAAATATTGGATATAATTAACAATTCCAAAGAATTGTTTTAGCTGTTTGATTGTGAGATTTTCATCAGGAAAATGTAGCTCACTGGTAATAAGTGGACCAAGCTGATATAATCCATTATGAAAATGTATACCCAAAAATTCTATATGAGCTATCCCGATATGGCTCTTTTTTATTGAGAGCATAATCTTATATTGCTTCGTAAGATCTAAGAAGGTTTGAAGTAAAGTTTGATACTCTTTATAGGTTTTTGAGTAAAGCAAGATGTCATCAATGTAGATCAATGCACTATAGAGAATGAGCTCAAATATCTTAGTCATAGTCCTTTGATATAGTGATGGAGCAACCTTAAATCCAAACGCTATAACAATCCATTGGTATTGGGCGTTCAGAATACAAAAGGTTGTCTTGTACCTGTCTTAAGATTCAATTCCAAGTTGTCAAAATCTTGCTTTAAGATCAAACTTGGAGAAGACGGTAGCTTCCTTTAGAAATAGTACCTGCTTTCTAATCGTCGGCAGTGGAATTTATCATCTTGTAGGAAAGAATTTAAAGGTTTATAGTTAATGACTAATCTCTTTTTCCCTCTTTTCCGTTCAGACCTTTTTTTGACATAAAAAGTCTAACAAGCCTAATCTGATTTAATGGGCTTAATGAGTCCTTGTTGAAGAAGGATAACACACTCTTCTTGTGCTAAACTCAGATCATTAGGGTTCATTCCCGAATGAATAGCCTTAGTAGGATTGATATCTTTGTTCTTCTTAAAAGGAAGACGAATGAAAAAATCATCAATTTTCCATTGAGGATTTCAATGAGAGAACTATGCATGAGACTCAAGACAATAGTCCCAAAATTGGTTTCTCAAGGCTTCATACGGTGGTGTTACTTAAGTAAGCTCAAATAGATTCCTAATGTTAGTGTAAGAACTGAAGTTGGCACGACATCTGATTCCTATGAGTATAATCTATAATGGAGATGCCTGACAATAGACATCCATTCCAATAAGAATATCTGAGCTACGTAGATTACTTTCAATAACATTGGACTATACCACATAGTCAAGGAAGAAACGAATCCTTATTTTCCTTTTTGTAATAAGCCCGATCTTGAAGGTACCATCAGCAGTAAAATGTTGGGCTTCATAATGGTTTTGCTAGATCCAGTATCCATATACCCAATAGCTTTAATGGGCCGATCATACTTATCTTGGAACAATAACTAGATTTGCACATAAGGACGAAGAATAGGCTTAGGGACAAGCTTGAGACATGGTTGTTGTTGGTGTAAAATGTAAAGCATGTCATCTTCAAAACTAGATATATTATCTTTAAAAATGGAGATATCAAAGGAATCATTATCCTCATTACAGGAATCAATGGGAACAATAAACTTGGTGTCTTTATCCTCACTGGATTGTTCTTCTATGAAATCTTCAATGTTTCCACGATCATCATGGATTGGCATAATAACTTCAATAGAATTCAAGAGTTTAATATCCCTTTTTATCTTATGAGGACATTGACGAGCAAAATGTCCAGATTTGCCATAAGGAAAACAACGATTTGGTGGCTTTCCTTGCGGATTTCTCCTTTTGAAGAAGCGGACAAAACATCGACATTTCTTTATTTTGAAGTGCTTGTAGCCTTCTTTAAGAGACATGTGAGATTTGTGGAGATTCTTATAGTAGAACTTCTTGTGATGATGTTTCTTCTTTGTGTGACACTTACAATCTTTTTTCTCCTTACATTTAATAGTCAAATGTGACTTTTTGCATGCTTTATTTAACAAAGGACCACCTTTAATCATATTCTTGAAGAACATCTGTTGGTCATATAGCTTATTAGGAGAAGCTAAGGCAAGTTGGTAGATTTCACCGAGAGATATATCTTTCATATCTCGTTGAAGTGTAACTATTATCCTTTGTAACTCAGGTTGTAATTCTTCTGGAAGAGAGGAAATGAATGTATAACAAAAAGTAACAATGTTAAAACCATTGAGTAGATAATAATGTTCCGTCATATACTAGAAATGTTTCTGCAAATCTCTTTTGTCCAAAGAACAACACTTCATCTCAGAGTATTTTTGTCTGACTTGTTTGTCGATAAGCTAAATGAACTCTTTATGAATTACTCCACGAAGTAATCCAACAGATGTAACTTATACGAACTGAAGTCTACGATATTCATCAAGACTTTTTCAACATTCTCCTAATGTACCAATAAAATGAGAAGTAAACTCAGACAAAATATCTCATAAAGGATGATTTGGTCAAGTCATATACAAATCAATCCAAGCACTAAATTCATGGAGACACTCTCTCCATTTTCTTGGTGGAAGATCGTCAAATGTAAACCAGGGACTTGAAGTAGGTTTGGATGGTGGAGTTGGTGCTGGTGGTGGTGGTGGTGTAGGTCTAAAGGGTTCAGTTCCTTTGGGCTTAGTTTCACTGATTTCAGGTTCAACTTCTGTAGGTTAAGGTATGGTCATCATGACTTGAGCTAGATTTGTCAAATCAACAAATTGTGCATATTCATCTAAAGATGGTTCAGACATTTTAGATAGTTCAGTTACTGCTAATGATTGTTCAAAGACGTTAGAATGCTTATAGTGGCATTCTTCATCGAATATCTTAGGAATAGTTACTGGTGCAATAGTTGCCAAATTAGAATGCTCAGATGGGCATTTATCGTTAGAGATGGTAGGAACGGACGTTGGTTTAAGAGTTGCTACGAACTCTATCTAAGGAGCTTTATGTTTCCCAGTAGATTGGGAAAGTTGTGGTTTTAGTGGAGAAGTAGGTGGAGGGTGGATTTGTAAGGGCTTATTCCACGGATCAGCTGGTTTAGTGTATGGATCAGTAGGTTTGGTGTATGAGGGTGATGGCTCAGAAGGCTTTTCAGGTTTAGGCTTTGATTTGCTCGATTTGGGCTTAATGGTGGTAGGATGGATATACTGCCTGATCAAAGGATAGTTGAACTTGAATACCTTTTCATTGTGAACTTCTTCAAAGTATGAAGGTGGATTGGTGGGATAGGATAGGTTGGTGAAGGATAGGTTGGTGAAGGTAACTAGAAAGGATGTAGGATATGCTCCGTAAACATTTTTAGAATGTTATTTCCGCATGACAGCTTCCATTCGTTGAAGGATCTCTTTCACCTTTCTGAGTTGTTGCTCCATTATGGTAAAATCAGGGCCAAAATATTGAGTATTGACATAATGTTAAAGAGTCACATCAAGTTGGGCCATCTGAGCTTTATAAGATTTGTACAGTTTCTAGATCTCTGCAGAGACTAGATCAACTCGTTAATGTGTAACCTACATTTGGTGAGTCAAACCATCAAGTTTGGAATCAATCTGTCGAAGGACTTTGTTTTAAGCTAAAGCATTATCAGCCTGACAGTTGAGAGTTTCATCAATAGGATTGGCAATCATAGCTCCATGAGAACTCTTGCCAGAGGCACAAATATAATTTTTAGAAATAACCCTTTGTTGATCATTACTGCGTCTCTCTAGTGGATGAAAGTCTTCCTCATATGGATTAACCATTATGCACGGAATGGTTGGAGTAGGAACAACTAGAATAGAAGGAATAATTGGCTGAGGATGTTTGGAGATTGACTTTGGATATGATAAGAGTTCCTTGTCAACAGCTTTGAGCATTTCACGAATACTCCTTAGTTTTGGGCTTGGATTCTCAATTCAAGGTTTAGAATCATCACGATTATCATGGTGATACTGATCTTGTCTAGTAGGTCTGTTGGCCTCGAGTCTCCACATAGATTTTATGGCGACTATGTGTCACCATTTGAAATTTATTTGATATCATAATAAATATATTTTCCATTACAATAAAATAAAATTTCAACATTTAAATTTAATTACAGTCTAGAACCAACTTTAGCAGAAATGGTAATTTTCACTTAAATGATTAATATGTATCAATACAGGCTGAAATAGGCAAAATTGTCTTCATAAAACTTGTAGATCTTGTTCTTAGCTTTCCAATGATATATAGTTTGTAATTTTTGGACGTTTGGATTGAAAGTTATGGTGTTTGGAAGTGAGGATATATAAACTGGGTAGTCGCGATCGTAATACAGTACAATCGTGACAATTCCAGAATTTCGGAAAGTCGCGATCGCGATCGTCCCAAAATTTTTCAAGGAATCGCGCGATCGTGACGGTCTCCTTTATTTTCAATGTCGCGATCGTAACATAGTACGATCGCGACACCTATGTTTTTCAGACTCTCCCTCACGGGCGTGAGAGAGAAGTCACACCCGTGACTTTTGTCACAGGCATGACTATGAGAGTCACACCCGTGACTTTTGGCCTTTTGAATTGAGTTGTTTTATTGCAAATTAATTCTTTTAACACCCAAATCAATTATTCTTTGATCACTTTTGCTATGGAAAATTTTTCATAAAATTGTTGGGTATTATTTTACTTTTCCTATGAATTTTTATTTATTTAATATAATTATTATCTATTTCTTTTTATTTTGATATTATCCATTAAATGTGTATTTTATTAATAATTAATTGTTTATGTTAAATCATTTTTTGTATAATGTAACTTTATGTCTAAAATCATTTATGATAATTTTAAAAAGTCCCGCCACAAAATTTTCCTTGTCTAAATTTTATTAAATTTAGCTGTTATATTTGATTTTATTGCAATGTTCCCAAATATAATTATTATTATTTCAAATAAATCTCCATAAAATCCATATGGAGACCCGGGGCTAACACATCTGGTATATCTACTAGTTACCATGTTTGATTCTGCTTGATTGCTCTTATTTCAACAACCATTGCATCATGCCATTCTTCTATTTCAACTGCTTCTTTAAAGCAAGAGGTATTTGAACATGATTCATAAATCTCTCACAGTGATCTAGATTTTGTTGGTGGTGTCTCACTGGAGGAGCTTGATGCTGAACTTAATAGGGAGGTATTATTTCTGATGGTTTCATTGCTTGTTGTTGGAGAAGAATTTATCGAAGGTGAGGAGGCTGGTGTTGTATTTACTGTTATAACTTCATCAAGATGTGACAACTGAATTTGAGAACTAATCTTCTCAGAGGTAAAATCCCAACTTGCATCTTCATCAAACACAACATTCTTGCTAATTAAAACTATTATGGTCCCGAGTCTGTGATCGAGTCACCGGACGATGAGACGGAGATTATCCTCTCAGCAAAGGGTTCTTACCCTTATTCTTCCTCCTAGATGTACATATAATTGATAATCCAATGTAACTCGTCAAAAGGGAGCTACAACCTTGAAATTCTCTTACCTTTTATTGTTGAATAACTTCCTCTTTATGGGGAAATCTCCTTACAATAACAAATAATAAAA
This sequence comes from Erythroxylum flavicans, assembly GCA_027576715.1. Classification (NCBI taxonomy): domain Eukaryota; kingdom Viridiplantae; phylum Streptophyta; class Magnoliopsida; order Malpighiales; family Erythroxylaceae; genus Erythroxylum; species Erythroxylum flavicans. The sequence continues at coordinate 4,286,358 of JANZXP010000006.1, forward strand.
GAACTAGAATTCCTAACTAAACAAGGATTAAGATTCCTTAATAGACTCCATTTCCTAATAAAACTCCTACTGCCATAAGATAAGGAAGTGATAGAACTAAAATTAACTAAAGATAAGGAAAAGATTTCACTTTCAGGATTAACTAAAATTAGACCACCTAGGATTCCTTGTTTCACACGGAATCAATATTCTTAGGCAGTAGTCTTATTATGTCGTTCATATGTTTGACCCACGAATGCATCTGCAACATTACTCCCCTCCTCCGCAAAAAGCGTATCCCCAAGCTTGAAATCAGAAAATGCTAGTTTGAACTCCAAGATGTCTTCCCAAGTAGCATCCTCTGTCGTACCACCACTCCACTGTACCAAAATTTCCCAACAGCCTTTATTCAATTGAGTCCGTAAAATGGCCATGGGCTTGATCACAAGTAGATCGTCTTCAACCAGAGGTAGCGCTCACCGGGTATCTCACCCTTGAAAGGCTTCAATAATGACACATGAAAAACATTATGCAGTTTGTAGTCCAAAGGAAACTCTAGTTGGTATGCTACGGTACCAATGTGTTTTGCCACTAAGAAAGGTCCATAGAATTTGGATGCAAGTTTATGTGTAATGTGGCTGGCAATTGTCTTTTGACGATATGGACGTAAACGCAACCACATATAAGTACCAAGAGAGAACGTTACATCATGATGTCCTTTATCATAGACAATCTTCATCCGTTGCTGTGTTTCTTAGAGTTTGGTGCGAATTTTAACTAAACCTTCATCACGATTAAGAAGTGCTTGATCCACCGCATCTACTCAAGAGGTTCTTGCAACATAAGATATCAAACTTGGAGGCTCCCTCCTATATACTACTTGAAATGGAGATGTCTTAAGGGATATGTGGAGTAACAAAATTCAACCCAAGGAATCCATTGAACCCACTTCTTAGGTCAGTCTCTAGCAAGGCAATGCAAGTACATTTCAATGGTTTGATTAACCACCTCGGTCTGCCCATCAGATTGTGGGTGATATGTAGAGGAGAAATTAAGATTGGTTTCACATAAACGAAACAACTCCTTCCAAAAGGTATTTGTAAAAAGGACATCTCATTTACTAACGATAGATTTAGGAATGCCATGTAGTCGCACAATATTTTCAAGGAATACCCTTGCAATGGTGCAAGCATTGTACAAATGTGCCAATGGAATAAAGTGAACATATTTTAAGAATCAATCAACCACTACTAATAACACAGTTTTACCCAACGATTTTGGTAACCCATCAATAAAATCCATTGATATATCCGACCAAACTTGGTGAGGTAATTGTAATGGTTGTAGTAAACCAGCTGGACTCAAATGTTCAGCTTTATTACGTTGGCAAACTAGGCATGTTACGACGTATTCTTTGATGGTGTTCTTCATGCCTGACCAATAAAAGTCCTTGCGAATTCACTGCAACATCTTCTTAACACCTTCGTGAGTACTATCATGGATTCTTGATAATATAGCACTAATAAAAAAAGAGGTTGGTAATAGGTCAGAAGAATACCATTCCATCTCGCAAAGACCAACCTAGTTTTGATGTTCCTTGCTCAATTATTGATTTAATTTCCATTAAAGTGGCTAAATTTTGAACCTCTGCTCGAATCTCATCGAACAAGACAACCTGCAGTTGTGATATTGGGTACAACAACCCACAATCTTCCTCACGTCGTGATAGGGAGTCGGCTGTAGTGTTCAACCGACTAGCCTTATATTCCACTCAAAAGTTGAATCCTATTAACTTGCTAAGCTAGTGTTGTTGGGGGGATGTGGACAACTGTTGTTTAAGTAAATACTTGAGACTAAAGTGATCTGTTCAAACGATAAAAGAATGACCCCAAAGGTATGGTCTCCAATGTTGAACTGCCTTTATTAACCCGATTAATTCCTATTCATATGCTGTAAGTTTAAGATGACGGTCTGCTAATTTTCGGCTAAAGAAGGTCTATTTTGTTACAGGACTGCTCCTATTCCTACACCAGATACGTCACATTCAACTACAAACTCTTCCTCAAAATTAGATAAACTCAACACTGGAGCAGCTATTAAGGCTTTCTTTAACGCTTCAAAGGAGGCTCGAGCCGCATCATTCCATTAAAAGGCTTGTTTCTTTAACATACTTGTCAATGGGGAAACAATTTGACCATAGTCCTTAATGAATTTTCAATAATACCCTGTTAAACCCAAGAATCCACGTAAAGCTTTGATAGTTTGAGGTTGAGGCCAATCAGTTACTACCTGAATTTTACTTGCATCGGTGGAAACACCTCCTGTTGATACCACATGGCCTAAGTAGGAAACTTGTGGTTCTCCAAACAAGCACTTTGACTTCTTAAGATAGAGATGATGGGCCCGTAATAGTCCAGAAACAATTTGTAGATGCATCAAATGGCTCTCCCAGGAGCTACTGTACACAAGGATATCGTCAAAAAAAGCACAAATTGACGTAAATGGGGTCGAAATATCTCATTCATTAACGTTTGAAAGGTGGAAGGGGCATTGGTTAGTCAAAAGCTATGACAAGGAACTCAAAATGGCCATGGTGAGTTCAGAAAGCTGTCTTTTCCACATCTTGAGGATCCATTCGAATCTAATGATAACCAGATCGGAGATCAAGCTTAGTAAAAATTTTGTGCCATGCAACTCATCCAACAATTCATCAACTACTGGGATGGGAAATTTATCCTTCATAGTTTTATCATTCAGCTTCTGGTAATTAACACAAAATTGTCATATGCCATCATGCTTACGAACTAGCAGTACAGGGGATGAGAATGGCGATCGACTAGGCCGGATAATGCTTTGCTATAGCATTTGCTGACATTGTTTTTCAATCTCATCTTTTTGAAAGTAAGGGTATCGATAGGGTCGAACCACCACAGGGGCTATATCTGGCTGTAAATTAATACGATGATCACATGGTCGGATGGGTGGTAGTCCTATCGGCTCTTGAAATAATTCCTCAAAAGCTGCCAGTATTTTCTTCAAGTCCCTCTCTTGAGGTTGTGCTGCTTGAAGATGATTTATTGTTGAGTGCGAGGGATGCGGCTGTCCCTGTAACATAACTGGGTTACCTGTTTTCTTGAAGTGCGTTCTTAAGGACATAAAATCCCATAAAACTGGCCCCAATGTTCATAGCCACTGTATACCTAATACCAAATCAAAACCAGCTAAGGGAATCACATAAAAATCAGCCTTGAAAGGATGATTGGTGATTGAAAATTGTACATTGGTGCATTTGCCTAATCCCACAACTTGCTCCCCATTTACTACAGCCACTTTAAGGTTCTTTTGGGGTTGAATGTGAATTCCTAAGCTTTGAGCTGCTGCGGAACTAATAAAGTTGTGAGTACTACCGGAATCCACCAAACTAGCTAATGGCTGCTCACAAATTATTGCCGTTAATTGTATGGTTCTAGCATGTTATTCGTCTGTAATAGCATGTAAGGATATTGCCGGAGTACCTTCTTCCTCTGCGTCTTCTATTTCTAACCAAAATAGATTCCTGCATTAATGTCCAAGAATATATTGTTCATCACAATTATAACACAATCTTTGACCTCTACGAGTGGCCATCTCAGCTCTTGTGAATCTCTTAATAAATGGAGTTGAAGCACGACTTGAAATAGTTGATGCACTGCTAGCAACCGTGTCTGATTTTGAATTATTTAAAGTTCCCCTTAAATTGAAGCTAATGGTAGGATTTACGCCTTTCTTCATGTTTTGGGTGAGTTGTAACTTTCTTTCAAAAGCCCTGGCTAGATTCATAGTATGTAACAAGTTTGGTGGACTGTGTAATTCTACTTTAACGCGAATATTCTCATTTAATCCTACTATAAACATGTCGACTTGCTGATCAGCTCATACCATGCTTGCCTGTGCTAATAAGGTTTGAAATTCTCACTAGTACTCTTCTATGGAACCTGTTTGTTTGAGGCTAATTAACTCTCCTAAAGGGTTGCTCCGCAGGGGTGGGCCAAAGCGAAGGGTACAATACTCCTTGAATGTCTTCCATGTCATGTTCGATTCCTCCTGTTATATTTGGTAAAACCATAATTGGGCTTCCCTAATCATGTGAAATTCGGCCAGACCAACCTTGTCCCCTTCAGCCGTTCTCTGATTAACAAAGAATTTATCGCACCTATAGAGCCACACTATTATAAGTGGGGAAATCTAACTTCGTATACAGCGGCACAAAACCCCCTGTTCCTCCGCCATTCATGCCTCCTTTACTGCTATTGTTTTCTTCATTAATGTGAGAATGTTGGTTTTGGTTGGAGCCTGCATTGCTTCTGTCCCAGAAATCAACTCCTTTACTATGGTTGCTTGCACGAAGTAAAGTTTCAAGTTGTTGTGATAATTGTTAAAGTTGAGCCACCATTCGTGCCTCTACAGTGGCCTGCTTTGATTCTGCTGCTGCTATTTTAGCATTAGTTGGAGATTGGTTTTCTTGCAAGAGATTACGTAACTATTTCTCAATGATATTCTCGTCCATGGTAAGTGGCTCCGATATCGAATTGTTATGGTCCTGAGTCTGTGATCGAGTCATCGGACAATGAGACAAAGGTTCTCCTCTCAACAAAGGGTTCTTACCCTTGTTCTTCCTCCTAGATGCACCTATAATTGATAATCCAATGCAACTCGTCGAAAGGGAGCTACAACCTTGAAACTCGTTGAGAGAGAGTTTCAGATCTCTTAGGTTCTTTTAATAAATTCTCTTCCCTTTTATTGCTGAATAACTTCCTATTTATAAAGAAATCTCCTTACAATAACGAATAATAAAAGAACTAGAATTCCGAACTAAATAAGGATTAAGATTCCTTAATAGACTCCATTTCCTAATAAAACTCCTATTGCCATAATCCTAATAACACTCCTACTGCCATAAGATAAGGAAGTAACAGAACTAGAATTAACTAAAGATAAGGAAAAGATTTCACTTTCAGGATTAACTAAAATTAAACCACCTAGGATTCCTTGTTTCACATGGAATTAGTATTCTTAGGCAGTAGTCTTGTTGCGTCGTTCATATGTTTAACCCATGAATGCTCCGCAACAAAAACCTTGCCACTCAAAGGATTATATAGCTTATAAGCTTTGGACTGAGTACTGTACCTGACAAAAATACACTCTTCAAATTTTTCATCGAGTTTACAACGTGAATGTGAATTTAGCAAAGCATAAGCTATACATCCAAAAATCCATAAGTGGCTCACCTTGTGCTTGTTACCTTTCTAGGCCTCATATGGAGTCTGATTGTACACCGCCTTAGTGGGTGAAATATTTAATAGATAGACTGGTGTAGCTACTATCTCTGCGCAAAATTGCTTTGGAACGTCTCTTACAATCATTAGGCTTCTGCCCATCTAAACAATAGTGCGATTCTTTCGTTCTGCCACTCCATTTTGTTCTGATAAGTATGGTGCTGTAAGCTTTCTACGAATGTTGTTCTGATCGCAAAAGATATTGAACTCCTTTGACATAAACTCTCCACCTCTATTTGTTCGAAGAGTCTTAATCTGACATCCACTTTGCTTCTCCATAAAAGACTTAAATTTCTTGAAATTTTCAAATGCTTCTGATTTAGATTTCAAGAAATACACCCAATTCATGTGACTATAATCATCAATAAATAGTAAAAAATATTTACTGCCTCCTAGAGATTCAATGCTCATCGGACCACATAAATCTGCATGTATTAACTCAAGAAAAGTAGAGGCTCTTCAAGCCTTACCTACAGGAAATGATGATCCACTTTTTTTTCCATACACACATTCTTCACAAAAGTTAAGAGTATCAAATTTAGGCAAACCAATAACCATATTTTTATTGCCTAATAGTTGCAACCGTTTTACATTTCAATGACCATACTGCAAATGCCACAGATTAGCTTCAGTACTTCCTTTAACGACCAATGCACTACTTTCATCATTAACTGACACATTAAGTGGAAACATTCTATTTAGAGTCATTTGAACACCAACAATCTTTTGACCTGATTTTTTATCAGGGATGCTACAGGAATCATTGTCAAATAGAATTGAATATCCAACACTCATCAATTGTCTAACACTTAAGAGATTATGGGCTAGATAAGGAACATACTGAACATCATGGAGAAGTTTTACATTACTATGTGAAGTTTTGATGGCAACAATACCTCTACCTTTGAATTTAATTGACTTGTCATTTCCCAACCTAACTTCTAATTTTTATGACTCATCAAGCTCTTTGAATAATGACCTCATGCCTGACATATGATTAGAGCAACTACTATCTATAAACCACACATCATTTAATTTACCGTCTATAGTTGAGTGAGCCATAAACAAGTTACTCTCCTCTAAAGGCTTCTCGGTGAAGTTGGCATGCTTTTGTTCATCCTTCTGTTTAGTCCAACAATCAACTTCTTTGTATTTTTTGTAGTAGTGACATTGAATATTACTCCTAAACTATTGTTGCTCACTAGCATATTGATTTTGTCCTCTACCGCGACTACAACCACGACCATGATAGCCACCTCTGCCTTGTCCTCGACCTCCTGAATTTTCTTGCTTCCCTTTGTAGGAAGACTCTCCTTTCAGTTGAAATGCCTTCTCTTCGCCTTTTTCATGGGATCTACTAAGCCTAACTTCATGGGCTAGTAAAGAACTCATCAACTCATCAAAAGTATAATTAGATAAGTCTTTAGAGTCTTTAATTGCAGCAATGACATGATCAAATTTTTTAGTTAAACTCTTCAAAACTTTACTCACAATAATTTTATTGCTAATATTTTCACCATATGACTTCATATGATTAACAACCCCAGATACTCTCGATAAAAACTCTTATACAGACTCTTTTTCTTGCATTGCCAATATTTTAAAATCACGATGAAGAGTTTGTAGTTTTACAACAATTACCTTCTTATCACCCATATACTCTTGCCGTAGAGTTTCCCATACTTGAGTGGAAGTTGTGGCTGCCGCAATTCTGGGGAAAATTTGATCATCAACTACCTGCTAGATGAAAAATAGAGCTTTTACATCCTTCTTTCGGTTCTCTCATACTCGTGGATCGACTTCCTGATTCTCCTCTGGCTCTTCAAACCCATTCTTCACCAAGTCCTATAACTCTTGAGACTTGAACATAGTCTTCATTTTAAGACTCCAAAAATGGTAATTTTCCCCTTTGAATATCGGAATTAGGGGCTGTGAAGAGGAGTTAACGTCATAGTTTGCTATGGTTGTGGATTCACTATAGTGTTTGCCTCACTGTATTTCACTCAGGTGCTCTTTTATATTACCTTTTGCTTAATGAGAATCGAACTTGGATAAATAAAAACCGTTTTTTGATCACTCTCTTTACGTTGCTCTGATACCAAAATTTGTTGGAGAAATCACAAGAAAGAAGATAGAAACAGAAAGAGACGAAAGAGATGGATGCCTAAAGTGAAAATAAGACAACCTTTGCTAGCCTAAATGGTGTAAACTCCTCACTTAAGGCTCTCCCTTACAAGAAGTCTTGAGTTCGAGTCACACAAAAGGAGGAGAAATGGGAAGTTTTTCTATTGATGATCCTCTAGCCCCCTGGGCAAAGCTCATTGATCGAATCAATTATGGACGTCTTGCTTTCAGAGGCAGTGTGAGAGTTGAAGCTACTAGGGAACCTGAGGGCTGCTGAGAACCTGATGCTGAGTAGGGCCAGTGATCAATCAGTAGTTGACCACTTAAGTATGTGACGACTCGTTGTGCGCCGAAGTGTACAGGCTACGTCGAAGTGTACAGATTTATATCCTCTAGGGCTCTTAGGGTCTATAAAGACATATTGCAAGAATTAAGGGTAAAACAAAACAGAACACATCTAGCCTAAAATCAAGCAAGATCATTCAAAATCAATTGCTGAAAATCTGAAATTAATGTACATTGCTATAAATAGTTTTTCCTAACTGTGTATAAATATCTGCACTTATTTTGTCAAAAAGTGTGAGGAAAATTGTTCATTGAATAATAGCAATCCTTATTCTTCATTATGGTATTAGAAGAGCCAGTCTCTCACGAGAAAATGATCCAAGCCTCCAATATGTCCTCTTCCTCTGATCAAAATCCAATCTTTACTCTTAACACCCAACCTCCTTCCACAACAGATAAATAACTCATTGCTCTCAATATCACTGCTTAAATCAATGAAAAATTAACTCCCACCACCTTCCCTTAATGGCGTGCTCAATTTGAAGCACTTCTTATTAGTTACGATTTACTTAACTATGTTGAAGGCTCTTTTATGTGCCCTTCTTCCACGGGTACCGCCGCTGATGAGTTGTGAAAGACCCATTGGAATAGACAGGATAAACTTACCCTGAGTGCTCTTTTAGCTTCCACCTCTCCGTCAATCACACCATTTATTGCTACGGAAAAGACTTCTAATGAAGCTTGGAACAAGCTAAAAACCTTATATGCCAACTGATCACGCACTCGTGTTATGTAACTAAAGGAGGAGCTCACCTTAATTCAGCTCGACAATCAGTCAATCACAGACTATCTTCATGCCGTGAAGATCTTGATTGATGAAATCACTATTATTGATCATCCCATTTCCGATGACAATTTAACACTTTATGTATTGAATGGATTCGGATCTAATTTCTGGGAAATAGCTACGTCGATCTGAGCACGGGAAAAGTCTCTGGCTTTTGAAGAGCTTTACGACCTCCTTATTAGTCATGAATCTTACCTTCGATGTCTGGAGACTGCTACTTAGCAAATGGTGATGACAGCTAACTACATAACTAAGGGAAAATCCTCATCAGGAGGTGACTTGTCAAAGAAGTCTTATAAACAGAACGGATATCAATGTAACCAAGGCCAAAGCCCAGACCGTCCGCAAAATGTTTACCAACGTGATGGACGGTGAGCTAATAATTGATCTGGTAAGAACAACCATAATCACAAACGTTACATGCCTTGCTGTTAGTTTTGTGTGCAAATGGGTCATACTACAAAAAGCTGTCCCAACTACCGTCTAATGCATTTACAACCAACTACGTAACCTCTTCACATGAAAAACACAAATCATGGCTTATGGACTCGGGAGCCTCTCACAATATAACGGGTGATCTTGCAAATTTGTCAATTTACTCTGAATATGACGGTACTGATGAAGTAATTCTTGGTGATGGTTCAGGTTTGACTATCTCACACATTGTTTCTTTGAAATTACACTCACCTAAACGTGCATTTACCTTAAATGATACTCTTTGTGTTCCAAATCTCTCCAAAAATTTAATCTCCATTCATCAATTCACCAATCAAAACAATGTTGTTGTTGAATTTCATCCGTTTCATTTTTTGTGAAGGACAAGATCACAGGGGCGACTATACTTTGAGGAGTATGTGAAAACGGTGTTTACACTTTTCTAGAATCAATGACGTTCTCCTCATCCAAAATGGTTGCGAATGTGTATGAACGAACCTCGATTGATGGGTGGCATAAGCCTTGGGCATCCATCTATTCGAATAGTTCAACATCTTGTTAAGAATTTCTCTCTTCCTGTTGCTACAACAAAAAAATTTTCTCAATTGTGTAATTCATGTTCCATCAATAAAGCCCATCAACAACCTTTTCACTCCAATAGTCTTCAAAGTCATGCACCACTTGGCCTTATTTACACTGATGTTTGGGGAGATGCCCACTATAATGGAATCGACGGATCCCGTTATTATCTTATTTTGGTTAATCATTTCACAAAATACATGTGGTTCTATCCAATGGCTACTAAATCAGAGGTATCTACCATTTTCCCTCACTTTAAAAAATTTGTTGAAAATCGTTTCCAAACCAAAATAAAAAATTTACACTCTGATAATGCGGGTGAATTCATTGCCTTAAAATCCTTTTTATCGATCAATGGTATTGGTCATTATACCACAACCCCCCACACCCTACAACAAAATGGTGTTTCTAAGCATCGTCACCATCATCTAGTTGAAACGGGTCTCACTCTCCTTTATGATGCATCATTACCTCTTTCTTATTGGCCTCATGCCTTCCAAATAGCATCCTATCTAATTAATAGGCAACCTATCCTCTTCTCTAAAACATTTCACCTTTTGAAGCGCTTTTTGGTCAAAAACCAAATTATCTTAAGTTGAGAAAATTTAGGTGTCTTTGTTACCCGCTTACCCGGCCTTATAATACTCATAAATTGTAGCCAAAATCCTCACCTTGTCTATTTCTTGGGTACTCTCAAACAAAAAGTGCATACAAATGTCTTAACCTCAAAACTTAAAAGATTTACATTTCTAGGCATGTCATGTTTGATCAAACAAGCACTCCCACTATGTCTTCTACAAACCAGAAAACTCACACATCAAAATCTCCAAATGTCCCTCTGTTTTTCAATACCTAAGCCATGCTCGTGCCCTCGTCGATGCCGTCAGCCCAACAGCTCTCAACCACAACTCTGGAAAGTGTAGCTGCTGTCGATGCAGCCTCCTCAGGTTCTTCTTTCAACTCTCCTTCTTTTGTTCTTCCTATTTCATCTGATAACCTAGATCATAATTCCTTGAACTTATCATCTCCCAATTCTAATCCGAACTCTTGTGACAATGATTCAAACACATTAGTGTCTCACCCCTCATCTGTTTCCACACCACTAGGCCAAAAACAATTTCACAAAACCTGACTAATCAAAACCTATTTGCACCATTGGTTCACTGATTCCATCAAATGACCACTCGATCTATGAACCAAATCTTTAAACCTAAACAACTCAATTCCGTGTCTAAACATCCACTACTTGAATCCATTGAACCAACTTGTGTAACTCAAGCCTTGTCTCAACCACACTGGCGTAATGCAATGTCACATGAGCTTATAGCTCTAATGAAACATGGCATTTGGGATTTAGTACCACCCCCTTGAACTGTAATCCAGTAGGTTACAAATAGGTGTTTCGGGTAAGGAGGAAATCTGATGGGTCAGTAGATCGATTCAATGCCCACTTAGTTGTAAAGGGATATAATCAACATCCCGAGCTTGATTACAAAGAGACCTTTAGCCCAGTAATTAAACCAGCTACAATTAGAATCGTTTTGTCTATTGCTGTTGTGAATGGTTGGGAGTTCAGGCAAATGGATGTTAATAATGCCTTTTTTATATGGTGCATTGTCTGAGACTGTTTATATGCTGCAACCCCCAGGGTTCAAAGATCCATCTAAACCTAATCATGTTTGCAGGCTTTAAAACGCAATTTATAGACTCAAATAGGCCCCTCGGGCTTGGTACACTACACTGAAAAATGTGTTGCTTTAGCTTGGGTTTGAAAATTCCAGAGCTAATTCATCCTTATTTATTTATAGAAAGCACTCTATAATCTGTTATTTTCTAGTATATGTAGATGATCTTGTTATTACAGGAAATAATAACAATTTTGTAGCCTCAATTATCAAACAACTTGGAGATTGTTTTTCTCTCAAGGATATGGGTCTACTTCATTACTTCCTCGGTGTGGAAGTTGCACCTACTCAAGTAAGACTTTTTCTCTCCCAACACAAGTACATTTGTGAGCTACTGTCCAACACCAATATGAGTGGTGCTAAACATGTCTCCACTCCACTTTCAACAACTCAATCTCTGAAGTTAATTGATGGCACACCAAATGTGGATAGCATAGAATTTTGAATAATTATTAGCAGCCTACAGTATCTTTCTCTGACATGTCTAGATATTTCATTCGTAGTTAGCAAGTTATCTCAATTCATGCACAAACCTACCACCACTCACTTCACAGCAACAAAAAGGCTTCTTTGGTATCTAAAGAAAACAATTTATCATGGTATACAACTAAAAAAACTGGATCTCCAACCTTAGTTACATATTCTGATGTAGATTGGGCTGGAAATGTTGATGACCCCACCTCCACATCTGCCTATATTAGTTTCATAGGCCCAAATCCCATCTCATGGAGTTCAAAGAAACAAAGAGTAGTTGCAAGATCCACCACCGAAGCTGAATACCGAGCTCTTGCCAATGCGGCATCCGAGACAATGTGGCTTCTGGCTGTTCTTCATGACCTGGGCTTTCCACTCAAAGCAGCCCCCTTACTAATGTGTGATAATCTTGGTGCTACACACCTAAGTTTCAATCCAGTCCTACATTCACGTATGAAACATATACAAATTGATCTTCACTTTGTGCGTGATCTTGTTCAACGTGACTCTCTCCAAGTTCAACATGTTCGTACACAAGATCAATTGGCTGACTTGTTAACAAAACCATTGTCCAGACAAAGAACAGAACTCTTGAGAAACAAGGTTGGGCTTGCTGATGGAAGCACAATCTTACGGAAGCACAACCTTACGGGGGCGTATGAAGACAGATTGCAAGAATCAAGGCTAAAACAAAACAGAGCACATCTTGCGTAAAATCAAGCAAGATCATTCAAAATCAATTGTTGTAAATATGAAATTAATGTACATTGCTATAAATAGTTTTTCTAACTGTGTATAAATATCTGCACTTACTTTGTCGAAAAGTGTGAGGAAAATTGTTCATTGAATAATAGCAATCCTTACTCTTCATTAAGGTCTTAAGGGCTTAGGATTAATCCGGCTAAGCTGAAATACCTAATGTGATCCCAAAAAATGAAGAAAGACAACCTTTGCTACAGGCTTTTTCTGCAATATAGTCAGAGATAGGACAAGCCTATATATAGGCATACAAGTAGCCTATATATAGACTTACAAGTAACCAATAAAAGCTAAAATTAAGGCACTAAATGACAAGTTAAAAAAACAAAGACGTGGGCTACAACTTGGAGGGAAACAGGGAACATAATATTTGCATAAAACAGGAGACATAGGGCCACTAACATAAAAACGTGTCCTACTAATTTTGAAGCACTATTCAATAAGACGCCCCAAAGTTTGAACAGATTGACGTCACTGTGAACCATAATTGAATGACTACATTTTGCAAATACTTTAACATGACGGGAATTATCAACCAGTTGCAAGGATGGTTCTCTAGATCAACCTCAACACTGAATGACAAAACCAGACAGAAAAAAAGTCAGAAATTGTCCAAAATACCACCACAAAATGAAGGGTCATTGACTCAAACAAATGAGAATATAGGAAAACGTTTCTCAAATCTTGTATTCTAATGCTCCTTTTCACATTTTGTTATTCTAGAGACACCATATCCATGATCCAGATGCTTGAAGTGTAACGTGTAGAGCAGACTTTATTACGTACCCAGGATCGGACGTGAAAAGATTAAAAATGAAGATAATGCGGAATACTTGATTTGGTTATATCCAATCTTTAAGAGCCTTTTTCAGCTACCAAATGAGTTCGAATCTCCTTGGGACCTGTATAGGAAATGTTCACCGGCTCGAGATCTAGGCCTTTCTGTAGTTTCCTTAATGCACAAGCGCTCTTAACGGGTCAGAGCTCTGGATGCTCGTGAATTACTTAAGTAACTACAGGAGACCCCCTATATATATAAGCTTCCATATCAAGCTTCCCCATCACAAGGCCGATATGGTCCATGTCCACACTGAAAGGGATCCATTTTTCATCCGGACTTTGACCCATTAATTTAGATCATTTATTGGGCCACCTTATTATCTTTATCTGGATCAAATTACGTAACTTAACCGGTACTTTAGTTAAAAACCAAATTACAATTAATAAA
>JANZXP010000006.1:4300167-4314998 GCA_027576715.1 Erythroxylum flavicans
AAGCTATTTTTTTAATTGACAGCCAAACAGTCAACTGACTTTTTAAAAAAGCTCTTCTCAGAAAAGCTCTACTGACAGAAGCTCTATTGATAAAAGCTCTACTGATATAAGCTCAACCAAACAGGCACTCATACTCATACAGTAAGTCCTAGTTGTCACGCGAAAATGAGATTCATATTCATAAATTTTAGACAGTGAGTCTTACTTGGCATATAGCTGTGAGACTCACTTTTTATTTAAAAAATAAAAAAATAATATCACGTCAGCAATGATATGGCGTTTAATTGACGGGCAGTTAATTCCGTTAAAATTTTCATCCATTTAGGAACTGTTTTGAATGTTTTGAAAGCGTTATGGTTCAATTTGCATGCATCGAAACATTAAGTTCTGTTTTATGTTTTATTATAAACGTTAAAATGCACTTTTAGCCTAATAACAACAAATACAACCAGGAGCATGACCATTTTTCATATTAAAGAAGTATTTGGACATTATTTAAATTGTGGAATGGCAATGGTAAGATTTTATTTCTCATTTATTTAACAATATTCTCTTTTTCATGTGTAATTTGTTACAGTTGTAACCTGTCACATGTGTTAATTGGATTAATATGACAGTGTTTCCTACTCTCTGTTAGGAATATTTAACAAAAGGGGATGCATAATAGTTTTATAAGGAGTTTAGTACATTTAACTCCTTTTTAACATCCCACGTTATTCAAACTCTTCTACTGGAAATGTTCGTAGGTTTCTGGGAAGGCAACATCTGCAGACAGTGACGTTTATGGACTAAATGAATTGGGTCTATACATTCTCTTTTATCATAACATACTGTTCTTTTGGTCATACCAAACCACAATTTGTTTAGTCAAGGTAGTTTTCCAAAGGGCCAGCAAGCAATCTTTTCCAATGGTAAGTGCCGTGTTAACTGAGAGGTGTTTACTTCTCAAAGGAAAAGATCATGTGATCGGTTGTACCTTTTTTAAAGAAAATACATAAATAAGTAACAATCAATATAAATAATTATAATAAATAAAAAATACAGTAATTCATCGTTCAATCTAACTAATAGCTAAAATTGTCTTTTTCTTTTTTGTAGGGAGATTGTTTGACCATACCAAACATGGTAATGTTGAGGTCTTCTATTCTTACCGATCCAAAAAGTCTTAGGATTCCTACCCTTCCCACCGAATCTAGCCGTGCTCAAGTCACCATCTGCACACACGTACATGTTCTTTCAGGAAACAGAAAGACAATTACTGAAGGTGTTAATTGCAAGATTAGAACTTGAAGGTTTCCTTCTTTTATTATTACAACTTGGTCAACATATGATATTGAAAATGAAAGTGCAACACGGTGGCCGGAAAGCAATAATGAAGCATAGTATATATTAGTGTTGGAATGGAGAAACAGCACTCATGAACTCCTCGTCAGCTTCAAGAGCAGTCATTGTATCTGGAGGCAAGCACACCTCCAGATCTATACTTCCTCCACCTTCCCGACCAGGGTATGCTGACACCTTACCACTGAACTTGTGTGCATAGCCACTGCGAAGCGCCAAAGCTTTACCCATTCCAAATTCATTGCCATATTTATTGAATCTTGGTGAACTCCCCATCATCACGCTATATGGATCAAACACCTGAGCTATATGGTATATAACAGGAGATCTGAGCCACGAGTCAAGCAAATCCCGTATCTTTGTATCACTGTTATTAACCACAACTTCGTGTAGTAGCCAAGCAGCCCAACCGAGATCGTGTTCTAACAAATTACCAGCTGTAGTGAGCCCTCTGAGAGGCAGAATTGAATTCCCAAAGTAGTCTGGAGATAAAGGTGGGTTCAATCTTGACCTGTTATTTGCCGCCAACCTGCAACCGGTAATTTGATCAGGTGGTAAACAACGTGCTCGTGTTATGCACCTCCAGACAAGTGCGGACAAAGACTGGAAGGAGGAAATTTTGTTGGTGTTATGCTCTGCATTGGCTCTTGCTTTGAGTCTTGAAATAGATTCCGTAGAGAAATGAAAGAACCTTTCTTTAAGCAACGGAGCTTCAAAACGGCAAATGAACTGCTCGTGATGGGTAAACGGAAGGTTAATAAATGGACCATGGCCATCTGGAAACCAACGCTTCGTCAGAGGTGGGCGTGATATTGGGATGTTATCTCCTTCTGCTTGGAAGATCTCAGACCATGCGTTAAAGAAATGCCAAAAAGAGGTACCATCAGCGATGCAGTGGTTTATGGAGCACCCTATGAAGATTCCATCGATTAATTCTGTGACTTGAATCGATAGCAGCGGCCTAGTATGACCATCGTGGTTGATTGCTCTGTCGTGATCGAAAAACGATTGAACAACCAATGGTACATAGGTTGGAGATAGGATATCAGAGATTGTCAAATTTACTGATGCGTGAATAAACCCGGCTCCAGGACTGTTCATACAATCCACATATACTACATATGTTGGTGGGTCTTCACTTTTGGAAGTTACAAGACGGCCAGAGAGTGGATAAAAATGGACGAGGGTCAGAGACAGTGAATGCTTCAGCGTTTCCAAGAGAGCGAGGAGGTTGAAGCTCTCTGATGGCTTGGCAAAAAGAAGACCCTTTTGGATGTATTGCACAGTGAGCATAGCAACATCCCATGGAGTCAAATGCCAAGGCTTCTTTGCATCTTCGGTGATGTGTGCAGCTTTCACGAAGCATTCTGAGATGTGTCGAACAGTTGCAGCACTCATTGCCTCTGCTTGGAAATAGTTTGATGACTTTCAGTATCCAAAATGATCTTTCTCTGGCCTATTTGACTTAATTTCGAGTGAATGGTAGTTGGTGGTTGGTAGTGCTCCAAAATACACGGGATTACTTGTCCACCAAGTTTTTGGCCAGTTCAAAGGAAGTAGGCAGTCGTTTACTCGTTGTCTACTGGGGTCCGGGGTGAAACTTTTCCGGGCGGCTGTGGATCATTTTAATTTGAAATTATTTTTTATTATTATAACATTATAATATTTTTTGTTTTTAACTCTTAATACGTCATCTCTTCCATCAAACCAAAAGGAAATTGAACGTAATCCACCATTCCCCTACCAACCACACTACAAAGTTCTTTTTATTTATTTCCTGCACTCCAAGTTTACTTTTAAATAATCGACGGGGTTGGTGGAAATATTAATTGTGAGGCATTTTTATACATTGTGCAGACAGGGTGAAGAAAAGATATTTTAGCTATAGCAAATACTCCCTTTCTTTTATAAAATGTGAAAACAAGACATACAGCCTTTACATGAATGTGTGTATGAGTGTGCTCTCTCCAAAAAGAGATAAACTTCTTTAGTATTTCAAGCTTGACGTATTATTCTACCGTTGTAATCTCAAATCACACTATTCTAATATGACGAATACTCCTTGCCCAAGATAGATTACGAGAGTATATACCTTACGAACTCAACTAAAGTAAAACAAGTCGTTCATTGGATGCTGGTACCCTCCCACATATTTTCCTTGTAGTCATCATAATACAAAGATCCATCTCCTGAAAAATCTGATTTCTTCCGCACCACGTGTTAAAGTTATTGCACCTATCATAATTTAAACTAACCTTTCAAGGATGAGACATTACATAAATCTCTCAGGCTATGCAACTGGTAAGGGGGTGCTTACAAACAATAAGCCAAACATCACTTGCCATAACACTAATAATCCGATCAAACAAATGCCAAAACCCATTTTAAACTGGAAATCAGTTAAACAAAGACCCCAAAAGATCCATAATTGAAACTGTCAATCAACTCTTATCAAGAGCTGCACGCAAGGTTCAAAGTTCAAACCAAACCAAACTAAAGAAAGTAGATGAGTCCTGCTCTACCGACGAGACTTAATTTTAGGTTTTATCATAAAACTATAACACACTCTTTTCAACAAAGGTCGAAATAAGTTAGGGGACCAGGTTGTCAGCTGAGGGACAACGAGGCAAATTGATCAGCTGGATTGTTGGCCTGCTGCTGGGCAGCAACACTCCTAAGAACCTCCATGGCCTCGGAAACTTTTGCCTTCAAAGCCTCAGGTGACTCGAGCAGATGTAACACTTCAGTCTGATCCATCTCCAGAAGCATCCCAGTGACCTTCGCTGCTGAATCACGTTCCAGCTGTTCTACTAGAGGGTACAGACTTTCACCCAGCAACTGTCAACCACAACCCAAAAGCCAGATTTCAACACCAATACAAACTCCAAGCTCAACAAAGCATAACAAGGAACGTAGAATCAAAGATAATCATGGTGGCATACCGTCCTTTGTTGCTCTAGAGTTGCATTTGCAAGAGCTGTAGCCAAAGCAGTAACAGGCAAAGGCTGCCCCACAGGGGTATCTCGCACAGAAATGCCACCAATATCCTGGGGAACAGATCGCATGCCTGGCATTGGACCATCTGGTACATTGCGACCAGGAGGGTAACGGTAAACACGCCCCCTAGGTAGCATCTGAGACAAGCATTTTACTTTTTTGAATAATTTGTAAGAAAATAAAAACAATAAAAGATGCAATGAAATAGGAATATCAATTTTTAGTGACCTGCTGCTGCATCAGAGGAGCAGGGTGCTGACCCGGCTGAACAAGACCTGAACCATGTCGTCCTCCAGCACGTTGCCCCTGTTGACCCTGCTGAGCCAAAGGTACAAAGAAATTTGGCATAGGTGCACCAGGTCTCATACCAGGAACAAGTTGATGCGGGTAGCCAAATCCAGCCTGTGACAGATTGACATAAAGAACATTTCTCCTACTATCACTCACTTGGCTTAATACTCTAAATGTGCATGAAACAATATACATATATATACCAAATTGTCAATTTACAATAAGAAGGCAGGATGTCAAAGTCACCTGCGGAGGAAGGATAGTTGGTGGGGCTTGACCATATAAAAATTGCTGCCCCAGACCTGGTGCACCAGGAGGGTAAATTGGCATTCGCGGAGCCGCAGAAGGTGCCATGACAATAGGCCTCATTTGCGAAAACTGAGCCTGCGCATAAATAAAATTCAAGAACAGAAATCACAATAAGTCATATCTGTAACTGTCTGCATATTTGTTGCTATCAAAAGTAGTGACACAAAAACAATTTGTGGCGCTAGTCGATCATGTTTAGCAAATATAAGAAATTCCGTCATAATGAACAATACCCATACTGTGTTCATGATGCTATACCACTCCATCTCCTATAGTAGAAGCATAGCCCTACAGTCATTAGTCTACTTGGGTATCTAGGATAAAACAAACAGTATTCTACCACACAAGATCATGTGTCTAGGACTTAGCAGAGTGTCAAGATCCTAAATCAATGACAACATAGTCCTCCTCATAAACAACAATTGTCTGCTGTCAAAACACAACTGAAAGTAATGATGCATCTCTATAACCTTTCAGATGTAACTTGTTAGATAAAGGAAATACTATATTTCCCCATAGGTGAAAGAATTTCAGATGTAACTTGTTAGATAAAGGAAATACTATATTTCCCGAAAGGTGAAAGAAATATGAATCAATTCAACTCAACATGATAGAAGTAAAACTATAATATATGAGCATATAGAGAGTTGGGAACAACATACACCAAAGAAAAAAATTAACAAACCAAAAGTCAAAGACAACGCCCTTGATGAAATTAAACTAATACAAGAACATTCTATGACAATATCATGTTTAACCACCAACGACAATACCTGAAGCCTCGCTCTTCTTTCTTCTTTTCGTTGTGCAGGTGCCACATACAGTGGTTTGCTAACAATCATTTTCCCGTTCATCTCAGCTTGCTGATTAACCATAACAATAAAAATAATTACAATGAATGATAATGATAAAAGGAAAAACAATCACAAAAGTTCAGACTTACAGCCCGTGTTGCTTCTTCAGGAGTAGAGAATGCAACAAATCCAGAACCTTTGCTGATTCCACTAGGATCACGCATGACCTGGAAGTCCAAAAAGTAGAAAAATGTTTGGCTAGGCCACAAGCCAGGTTAACAAGTCTCCTACAACAACATGCCAACGACAACATACCTTGCATGACGTAATTGTGCCAAACCCAGAAAATAATTCTTTCAGCTTTTCATCATTGATGCTATCATCCAAATTCTTGACATAAAGATTCACCCCTTGGTACTTATCCACAACTTCTTTCAAACTTTGCTCAAACCGTGTCTTCAATTCAAGCTCCCTTTCAGACTTCTTTTGGGCTTTCCCCACATACCATTCCTTGTCATCAAATTTCTGCCCATTGAGAGCTTCAACAGCTTTAGCAGCGTCATCAGCATTTTCAAAGTTGACAAATCCAAAACACTTCGACTTTCCATCTCCATCTCTCATCACAACAGCACTGGTGATTGAACCATATTCACCAAAAACATCCTTTAAATCATCATCCGTTGACGATTCAGAGAGATTTTTAACATAGATATTATTAAATTTTGAATTATTCAGAGAACTTTCTCTTTCTTGCCTACGAAGAAAGTGCCCAACATACACTTGTTTATCATTTATCAGCATGCCATTGAGTTTATCTATAGCATTTTGAGCAGAATCCTCATTGTCAAATTGTACAAAACCATATCCTTTTGACTGTCCAGAAGAATCAGTAGCCACTTTGCATGAAAGGATGTTGCCAAATGAAGAAAAGGTATCAGAGAGAGCTTTGTGGTCAATAGCCTTGTCCAGGTTCTGCAGTCACCGTAACACAATGCCAAGTAAATATCAACCCCAAGTCAAGGATATAACTTAAAAGAGAGATAAGAACAACCTACTTCCCTCAACAAGAAGTGAGCTGGAGAGCGAGGAAGAGGGAGTAAAACGGCAGCTCAACAATAGGGAAAGAAAGCAGATAAATCACTGCTAGTACCTTGATAAATATATTCGCCATTCCACTTTTACGAATACTGGGGTCCCTATGGGAGTACATGATCCTGATGGGCTTGCTGTTGAGTGGAGTATAGTTAAGCACATCCAATGCCCGTGCAGCTGAACGGAAGAAGTGTAAGCACATTTTGTATGGAAAGACAGAGAGTGACATGAAATCTGATATAATTTCAAGATATAGGAAGCAACCATACAGGCTGCAACAAAGACTAAAGCACCAACTGCCTCTTTTGCATTACTTTTTCTCCCCCTTCAGATAAAAGTTATCTAAGACATGATTCACTATGTATCATGTATGAATCCCTAAGACTAACAATCATCCATATATGAGCATATCCAAATACGGCTAATATTCGCAGACCAAAAATAGTCGAACCTCTCCTAGAATCTCAATCTGAGTCCATTGGTACAGCCATAAAAACATCTGAGAATCAACTCAGTATAACTCCTTTTAACCATTCGACTCATATTAATCCTTTCCATCATATCACCAAACTTACAACCAGCATATTAAAATTTAGTGTTTGCTACTTGACATTTCGAACTTTACATGGCCTTCGTACCAAGCATATTCCAAGTACAAATACATTTAACACAATAAAGTGCGGTGATAATTGTTCCAACTCTGTCAAAAGGATATAATTCAGTCCCCCATCCTTCTTTGTTATCCCCACAAAAGATTTTCAACGGACCACTTCAAAAACTTTCTTCACCCTAACATATCTCATCTCCCCGAATATAACACATCCAGAGTTGTAGTATTCAACTATTAACCATTAAACACAAATCACCATCGAAATTCCTTATGATGCCACTAATTGCAAAGTGTTATGATAAGAACTATGTATTTTTAAAATAAATTCAATTAAGTAAGCGAACACACGAGACTAACCATCCTGAGGGTCGCTATAGTTAACATAACCATAGCCGAGAGATCGCCGACTCGTCAAGTCCCTGCAGACGCGAACCGAAACGACCTGACCGATCTGATTAAACAGATCGTAGAGCTGCGAGTCGTTGACGTTCCAGTCCAGATCTCCAACATACAATGATGTCGTCGCCAACGGGGCTCCAGCACCACCACCACTGGCCGTCGGTGCCGCCACTCCGTTCGCACCAGACAACGGAACCGCCGCCTGAGGCTGAACTTGAATCTGTGCCATCTTTAACAGCCACCAAAAAAAGAAAAACCTTCTAGATCCTTTTCCCTTCTTATCGCTACTCTTTTTTTTCTTTTTTATTTTGACTTACTTTCCCTGTCCTGTGTTGTTCTGCAAATCAACCTCGAGGGAAAAAGTAATCACAGACTAAACTCGAACAGATAACCTCAGCCCTAGGACTAGACGTCTAAACCCGTAAACTTGTTGATTTTTCGGGAGTAAGAGGAGAGAGAGGCGTAGACGGGGTATAGGATCGTCGGACAACGACGACGAAAACTAAGACGAATGACAACGTCGGAGAGATATTTTTTTGGGTTTTTTGGGATAAGATAATAAAATTTGGGAGGGCAGAAGAAAACTGCACCGCACCGGAAGATCAGTAACTGCGAGGGTTATATAGTGGGAGTTGGGAAGACGAAACCCTAAGACTTCTCTTTGAGAACGCTTACTCGTGGACCGTTCGATCTGATGATGTCCCACTCGTAGCGGTTTTAGTTAGACGTCTATGATTAAGCGGTTACGATGCTAGTGTGGGGAAAGTCACGTGCTTTCGGTATTTTACAAGTTGTTGCCTTCTCGCAAAGGGTTTTGAACTTTTGATAGCTTTTGTTTCTCGTGCTGTCTGGACGCTATTGTGAGGAAAGTCACGTGCTTACGGGATTTTACAAGTTGTTGCCTTCTCGAAGGGGTTTTGTAGCCTGTGTTCTCCTTAGTTGACAAATAAACGGAATTGTGTTTCCTTTTACTTAAGATTAACCTTGCACTCAAAAAAGGTGTAATTGTCCGCTCGAGACGCCTCCACACTCCAGCTCAATAGAGTGGTGAAAGGGTAAATTACAGTTTAATCTCATTCAGTTCTTTAGAAAGGGAGTTCCGTGTCCGGTGCACACAAGGATTTGAATAGTTTTATTTATTTACGGTCAACTAATTTTATTTTTCTTTTATTTTTTTATGTTTTTAATTTATGTTTTAATTTTATATTCTTTCAATTTTCATAATTTATTAAATTTATTAAAAATAATTTTCATTTTATTTTATTATTTAATTTATTATCAATTAAATATATATATTTTTACTATTTAATATTAATTTATTAATTTTATTTTAATTATTATTACTTACTTTAAATTTTATTTTTTAACAGATAAAATTGTCCTTGAAATTTTAATAGTTATTTAATAAAATTAGTTTTCATAATTAAAACATATATTAATAAATAAATATTAAATTATAAATGAAAATTTAGTTTAATTATTTATTTTTAGTAAAATGAAATAAATAAGATATTTTATTTAATTCATAATTTTTATTTTTTATATTTTATCTAATATTTAATTATTTTAATAATTAAAATATAATTATATTTGATAATATCAATCAAATAAATTTTTATTTTTCTAATTATTAAATTGTATGGGTTTAGTTTACCTTTAAGATATATTCTAAGTATATATATTAAATAACTATTAAATTTTTTTAATTATTAAATTGTACGGATTTAGTTGAACCTTTTAGTTTTTGTTTCTTATTTTAGTTTTCATACAATTTAATAATTAGATGGTAATTTTACTTTACATTTTTAACGAATTATTGTGTTTTTGAGATTATATAATCTTTGGTCGTAATTAACTATTATAAAATTCAATTAATTATCCCGGCTTTCAAATCAATGTGCATAAACTACGGATCAAATGGATGCATTCGTACATTTAGAAAGAATTTGTTGCCTTTTATTTACTTTCATCTAAAGCCGTGATTTTGCATTTATTTACCCTGAAAAAAGTGTAGGTAAAAAAGCAGATTAACAAATTCAACCGTTTCAATCATAAAATTTTTAACTGTCAATTTTTCAGTTCAATGTATTTTAATAACTCTTGTTTTTTAAAACTATTTAACTTATTAATTAATAAAAATTTATAAATTAATAAATTCTTATAAACTAAAATAAATCATTTAATTTTCATTTAACAATGTTGTTTTTCAATTAAATTTCAAATTTTTTGAAAAGTAAAGATAACCTCTTTCAGTCATATTTCAAATTCTTTAATTTTATTTAATCTTTAGTCAATTTTATAACGATAAAATATTAATTAAACCTTTTAAATCTTACATTTTTTATATTATCACTTTATTTTTTGATTCAAGTTTTAAAAGATTGGATAAAAACATTACTAGTCCGGCTTGGACCAATAATCCAGAGTTTCAGATTGGAACAGTGTGATCTTAGATCTACTATAGCAGAACAATACATAAAAGCTTGAGATACCAAAGGAGCTGATCTCTCACTGGACAGAGCACAACCATACACATCTACATGTAGGAGCTATACGCCTTGTTCTTGCACTTCACGGAAGAAAGGGAATACCTGCTACAGCCAGGATATCTCTTCTAGAAATTGCCTACACAACATACCAAAATGCTTTGATTGATACTTTACTAACTACACTCAACAATGGAAGTGTCATTTTGACAATAGGACCTTATTTTAACATCAAGTTGGATGATCCCACTTTGTCTGAACGACTGCAAGTTCAAATTTAGATCACTGGAGCAGATTAAGATCCTATAGCCATCATGGCTACCTTAAATCATTAGAAGATCTATCGTCTGCAGAATCATGCTTAGGACCTCAACTTTCAAAATTCTACTTTGGATGCTTTTTATATGGTTGCTGATTATTCTAATGATCAAACTACTATCATCCAGATTCCGAAGCAATTACTAGCTGTAGAGCTTGAAAAGTTAATGTCTACTGAATAGATCACTAATTACTAGAAAGGTGTTCCATGTGCCTCATCGACACTCTTTTCATAAAACCACTAATCCAATTCTGAAGACATTAAAAGATGGAACGGTGAAGCTCATCCATACAAAGCGTCTGGACCTTCTACATCCGGGATTATATTTTTGATTCCGCTCATTTTTTCTTATATGGAAGGTAAATATGGCCCTCCTATCCATTATTTTCAATCTAATGGAGATCTAGTCTACGTAAGCCATCATCGTGGACACTTTGTATGGGATGTTGATCCATTTATGTGCGAACCGGACTGTGAAGTCTGTCTCAACCTTGAGTCAGACAATGACGAAGATGATGAGCGATATGCCAGACGACGAGGCAGGAAGAAAAAGTCTAAAACTTGTTGTATGCCTTCTCAACAGTATCATCCACACAAGGATGATTCAGATCCAGAAGATTCTAGCAAATCTAGTGGTCTACCCATAGAAAGATCCAGACCTAGATCTCTTTGTGAGATGCTGAAATCTTCTACCTGTTAGCCTAAGCCAGTAATTCATGTAATTAATCCTACTCCTATACCTTGTATGATAGTTAAGTCATGCGAAGAAGAGTTTCCTTCTCTACACAGGGGTACAGATGAAACATCTAGTCTCTAGCCCTTATATTCGAGCGACAGGAATCACTTCACAAGGAACACTTGTCTCAAATCCTTCTGATGAAGCTCTTAACTGGCAAACATTAAATGCAGTAGCACAGAACAAAGTCCTTAGAAAAATTGATTCTAAGCTAGATGGAATCAGTCAACAGACTCATGCTACTCAACATAAAGTTGACGTCATCTTTAAGCGGATCCAATAATTGTAGTACTCATACAAAGCTCAGATCCGGCAACTTGATGCTGATCTTCGAGATTACATTGCTACATAGTATTTTGGACCTGACTTCAACATCAAAACTAGAGAACTCAGGAAGATATAAGGAATTGTGTAACACACGGAAGCTGATATGCAATCTCCACAGTCTAAGATTATATATGACTTATCCTCTTCAGTATTTCCAAATATACAGCTAGTATACACTCCTTCTCTGTATCAAACGTACCTAGAAGAAGTAGATTATTCGAAGGTCTTCAAGTTCAACTATCCTTTGATCAGACAACATATCCATCCTCAGGCAACTCAAGCTATAATTAAAAAAACCAAATCAAATCCAAAGCCTGAACAAGTTCCTGAGCCATCACCTTCATATACTAAACCTAAACTAGTTAACTAGACAAATAGGATCGACCCATCAAAGCTATTAGATTTATGGATACTGAATCCAGCTGTACGATTATGAAACCCAACATCTTACCTTCTAAGGCATGGACCTTACATGATGAGTACTTTACTGCTGCAGATCGCGATTCATTCAAGATTAGGTTAATTACAAAGAGAAAGATTGGAAAAAGATTCTTTCCATAGTGTACAGTTTGAAATAAAGTGCTTAGCAATAATCTACCTGGCCCAGATATTCTCATTAGTATGGATGTATACAGCAAAGCCTCACTTTTGCAGATCTTACCCACAAGCCTTAGGTGTCTATCATTTTACAGTTCCTGCACTGAAGTGAGAAATGTGTTTAAACTTTCTTAATTTCCTACACCATATACATCATTGAGAGATAAATTGTTAGACTACTATCCTGAATCACATGCACAGTTTTCTCATCCAAATCCTCTTTGGAAAAATGCTGAATTTTTTATAAGCCAACCTTTCAAAAAGAATGAGGATATCAATCCTATGAAAGCCACACATCAAGGGATGAACCCTAATGACCTCAAACTCGCACAAGATGAGTGTGCTATCCTTCTGAAGCAAGGACTTATTGACCCCACAAAGTCGGATTGGGCTTGGCAGGCTTTCTATGTGAACAAACGTTCAAAGCAAAAACACGGTAAAAAGAGATTGGTGGTTGATTATAAGCCTCTGAATACATTCATGTAAGATGACAAGTTTCCTCTCCCTAAGATCAATACTTAGGTATTATTTCTAAAAGAAGTTGTTAAGTTTTATCTTAAAGCAGGATTTTGGCAATTAGGTGTTCACCCGACTGAGTGGTACAAAACTGCATTCTGCATTCCTAATGTACAATACCAATGGATTGTTGCGCCATTTGAGCTTAAAGTTGCCCCATCACTATTTCAAAAAACCATGATTAAAATCTATAAGCCTATCCTCAACAGTGCAAGCATCTATATTGATAATATTCTTTTGTTCTTAAAGACCCATGAGGAACATCAGGCCTTACTTCAGCAATTCTTGGATCTTACTAAACAATATGGCATCGTGCTTTCAGCCTCTAAAAGCATCATTGGTACAAAGGAGATTGAATTCCTAGTATGCATTTCAAAGATGGATTCTAGCAGCCTGGTCCACATATTGCACAAGAGCTATTATACTTTCTTGACGAAAATCTCACTGTGAAACAAATACATCAATTCCTCAGGATTGTTAATTACATTTGTGAGTTCATACCAAACGTGGCAGCTTACACTTCATGTTTATCTAAGTTGCTCAAACAGAATCCACCCTAGCCTCCAGATATTTTCTTTCCTTTTTCTGATTATAAATATCTTCTTCCTCTTTAGCGAGGTATCTTCTTCTCAAAACTTTTATCTTTGAAGTCTTTGATTGTCAAGTTCCTATGGCTTATCAAACCCTCTCTGCCATCACAAAGAAATACTTTCCTCCCATTACTATTACAACTACGAATGTTTCTGAACTTGCCTCACTTACTCATATGAGCTTGTTTTATTACTTGCATCATTTTCTCAATAGAACTAACTCTCCTGGTAGTCCCACAATGTTCAACCTCAAAGCACCTTACCTTAATGTGACTTTTTTTCATGATTGCTTTTCTGAAAACATATTATGGTCTCTTTGGGCACTTTCTGTCCTCTATGCTTGTGCCGTCACCCTATTCCCTCTTCAACTCTACCAACATCTCTATGACATAAATAATGAAAGGTCTTTATTATGGACATTTCTTGATTGGTTTCAACCACTAGCTCAATGGAAGTAACAATGTTCTGTGGTTATTTCAAAACATCATTGTTTCTTCATACTTCATCGTTCATATCATGAAACATATACTGGTGCCCTTTACACTGAACACTATGTCCATTTTGATCATACTTCATTATATTGGCCACGATATCAAGACAATGTGCTCTAATCTCTTAGAGATTTTCTCAAAGAGATAAATCATTTTGCTAATACACCAATCATTTCCTCCTCTATTGGACCTTATCCAAGTGAATTTGCTCATGGTAAACCAGAAGTATCAGATGTTGACATACCAGGTCTCAATAGCCCTCAATATAACATAGAAGAATCAGGCTTAGACCTTGGAGGATCTTCTCAGCCTCTTGACTCAGTCTTTCAGGATGCTCAAAACCCTAATGATGATAATTACAGTCCTAATGAAGATGAGTTAAATCAATTCCTGCATAAACTTCACACATGTAAGCTCAGTCACAATAAGTGACAAAAGACATATCAAAATGATACTGACAACTCAAGTAATCTAGACTCTCCATCCAATTTGCAATCATGGCATGAACCAATACGTGCAAATATTGCGTTGGATTTCATGGGACTCGTCTTTTTAGGTGTTTTCTTTTTTGAGTCTTTTGATGAAAGAGAATCTTTGTGGCCCACATACCACTATGTAAGCTTCCTTCTTATCATCATACTATTTACTTTTTCAAAGTAGCTTTGTGAAAGGTTTGATGATTGTACTTAAAGTTGCTTTCTTTTTAAAGTTGTAATCAGTGTGTCTTTTGAGTGTTTTACTTTTCCACCTTGGTTCACCTATAAAAGCAAAGCTCTTCTTCTATTGTAAGTAGGCATTGATTTCAATGAATATTAGTTTGGGTGTTTTGCATTCTCTTTAAGTTCTCGCTCTCCTGAAATGTAACATCCTGTTACCTATACGGCTAGAACAGTTATTTATGAGACATTTATATGACTTAAGATAAATGCACGTTAG
>JANZXP010000006.1:4321969-4337606 GCA_027576715.1 Erythroxylum flavicans
CTGATCTTTGAAGATTAGACCGATTGGCCTGTGGGTCATTATGACTGGGCTCGGGCCCAGCACGACCGACCCGACCACTACTCAATCTAAAACTCTTTAACTCTAGCGTATCCCTCCAAAGTTTAAGCTTGACATTAACCCCCTCTTTGGTCTCATCCATTATGACAATGTCATCAACAAATAATATGCACTAAGGCACACCCCCTTTGATGTTCTTAGTAAGCTCGTCCATTACTACTGCAAACCAAAAGGGACTCAAAGAGTAACCTTGGAAACCCAATATCTATAGAAAAATGCTCTGTATCTCCTATCATCGTCATTACGCTAGTCTTTGTACCGTCATACATAATCAACAGAAAATTACTCTGTATCTATAGAAAAATGCTCTGTATCGTCCATTATTAGTAATCAAAACTTAAAAATCTCTTTTTTTATATGGTTAAAATTTTTGAAATTTATATAGACAACTGGTGAGCCTTGGAGCAACTGGTATAGTTGCTCCTTTATGACCATAAGGCCATAGGTTCAAGTCTTGAAAACAACCTCTTTGTAAAAATACAAAGGGAAGACTGCATACATTATATGACTCGTCCCAGATCCCGGAAAGCGAAGGGCCTTGTGCACGGAGTACATTGACTTTGACTTTAGTTATATGGTAAAAAGGTATAATAAGAGAAAATATTGACTAAGTGTAATATCAAACATATTGATGAGTTGAAAATCACATTCTAAACTTAAATTTTTTGGTAAAAATTATTACTCACAACCTTAAACAATTGTACCTATCATTTGATTAGTAATATACTCACGAATAAAGTACCAATCTTACAAGGAAGCGACGACAATTCTAGTTAACATTCTTACTATTACTTAACTAATTAATTAAAAGGAGTTATTATTGTTTGATATTAAAAAATAAAAATAAAATAAGGACATTCTAAAAACATTAGAGCAATTAAACAAAAGATGAAAGCAAGATTAAGTAAGCATCTAAATAAGAGTCCTTTTAGTACTATATTTGTAGTCATGATTCAATTTATCAAGATAGTTTTATAATGATTGATAAATTTATCTATGGTAATGAATCACTTTCAATCAGGTTATAACCACCTATTCTCAAGTTGATTAAGCGATATTTTTATTTGATTAAAACTCCCAATGATGCATTAACATTTATAAAATTTTATAAATGATTTGACCATAATACCAAAGGCTTTATGTAAGTCTATATCAAATAACCCACATGTAAACCATGAAATGATCTAATTACTAGCTTTAATTAAATAAGTATTAAGTGCATTCAAATATGTTTCTCATTAATAAAACATCATTTCATAAATAAAATTGAACCAATTCATACAAAGATAGTAACTAGGGTCCCCTCCTATCTAGACATATGAAATAATTAGCAAATTATCATCATGTTCAACCTAACAAATATAATAAAAGACAAGGAAATCAAATATAAATGAATAGTTTAAAGTTTATCTCAGAGTACTAATGTGATATGCTTAAATTAGGCTGAATTTTGAGCTTCTTCTCTTTTAAAAATAGTCTCTTGATGTCTCTTTAAGGTCTTATTCTTCTCTCAATGCTTAACCCTAATTATGAAACAAAAGAATGCAAAAATTCTTTCTAATTTTGCGTTCTTTCTAAATTAGGCTTTCTACCTCTATTTATACTCAACTTCAGTGACAAAAATAATATGAAATATGATAATGTTGTAAGTGCTGTTTCTCACAACTTCTTATTTAAAGAATTATATAGATACAAACACACTCATGTCTTTAATTGTGTTTATCATTGTATCTTACAGATGTGAGTATTGATATGTTTGTGTTGTCATTCATTTTTTACATTGTTTCTCAACTCAAATTTTTGAAAAATTACATGGCTATAAGCACACATGCATTCATCATTGTGTTTTATATTATTTTTTCATTTTCATATGACATGACTTTAATCTACCCATGTAATTGGTAGTTTTTTAACTCTAAATTTCTAGGAAGAGTATGAGTTGGCGCAATGGTATGTTTTTGACCATTTTTTTAAAATTGAGATTTCTTCTTAATTATTTTTTGTAAAATTCTTTAATTGCTGATAAATTGATTTCCAAAGCAATATCTTCAATTATTACCTAAAATAATAACACAAATTAATTAAACTAAAGTAATTTATAAGAAAAATATAGCAATATATATATATATATATATAGTTATCAAAATAAATGTAATGAATAATGCATGTAGTTGATTAATAAAAATCGTCCGACCTTCAAGTTGTTTCACTTTTACTACGATAAAAACAATTTTTTTAAAAAGATGCCTTGCAAATTTATGCTCCTCAAACTCATCTTGTTGTTTTCCATTATCCGTATAAAATAGAATTTTAGAATGCTTTTCAACAAATTGGAAGTACAAGATGTTTTCTATTTTATGAATCCAAAGAAATGTTAAGAATGTTAGTCTTAATTGATTTGACCGAGTCTTTAGGAGTAGTCAGTAGTGGAGTAGTGAAGTCCATTTCTGCAGTTAGTTTGGTACTAAGTGGTTTTTCTATTTCCTAGTTTCTTGATTTGGTTGCTAATTGTAAGCTCTTTATAAAGAGCATTTGCGTGGTGTATTTTAACTAAGAAAGATAGCAGTAAATTTCCTTTTCTTCTCTCATCTTCTTTGTCTTCTCTATTTTATTAATAGCATAACAATGGTATCAGAGCCAGTGAGTGGGTGAGAAGAGTGACTGTTAAATTTGTGAGATACATAAATAAATATGAGAGTGTTCGTGTGTCCTACTTTCTACCTTGCCATATTACAACAGCAACCAGCAAGTATTTATGACATCCGAAAATCTCATGCAACCTGCGATTCCTCACTTCAATAGTCATTATGATCACTGGAGTATGTTGATGGAAAACTTCCTCAGGTCAAAGGAATATTGGGTTGTTGTTGTTTCTAGAGTAGTAGAACCAGCCCCTGGTGTTCAATTGATGGAATCCTAAAAAGTTGAATTCGAAGCACTGAAGTTGAAGGATCTCAAGGTTGGGAACTATCTTTTTCAGGCCATTGACATATCAATCTTGGAGACCATTCTTTGTAAAGATACCTCCAAGGATATATGGAATGCCATGGAAAGAAAATATGAAAGAAATGAAAGAGCCAAACGGGAGATGCTGTAGGCACTTTATAAGGAGTTCGATACTTTTTGTATGAAGTCAGGAGAATCAATTGATGATTTCTTCTCAAGGCTGATGCCAATCATCAATAAGATGCCCATCCATGGACAAAAGAAGGAGGATGTTATGACCATTGAAAAAATTCTTCGATTGTTGACAACAAGATATAATTTTCTTGTTTGTTTAATTAAGGAGTCCAAAAATCTTGAACTCAAAATTGATGAACTGCAGAATTCATTGCAAGTTCAGGAGCAAAAGCTCAAAAGGAGCAAGCCTTACAAGCAGCAAGTAGCAATTGCTATTCATCACCTACCAATGATGATTAGAGAAGAGGAGGCTGAAGTAGCAAAGGGTGCGATAACCAGCAACAAAAAGTAGAAACAATTAAGGACCAAGAAGAGGCTGAGGAGGACATCATTTATGGAATAAATTTTATAAATATAACCATTATCAGTTTGAATGTCAAACTAATTTGAATAAACAAGGAGGAGAAAAATCCAATTTTTTGAAAGAAGAAGAAGAAGGGTCTCAGGAGAAAAGTCCAATTGCAAGAAAAAGGGGTATGAGTTTTGTATTAAGAATGGAGTATGTAGAATTTAAGATACCAAGTTGGGATTGATTGCTGAAGTTAAAATGAAAGCAAATAGAATGCTCCCGTTTTGGCTTCATAATATCACCCATTCATACTTCTCGACAAAATTGAAGGATGTGGCATGGCTATGGCATTTTCGCTACGGTCACCTAAGCTTCAATGGATTGAAGACCTTGCTATAGAAAAATATGGTGATTGGTCTCCCTCTCTTTATAGCTCCATCTGAAGTCTGTGAAGATTGTATTGTTAGCAAACAACAACGAGATCCCTTTCCGAAAAGTAAAGCTCGTAGAGCCAACAAGACACTAGAATTAGTGCATTTAGATACTTATGGATCAATAACCCCTATATCAAATAGAGGTAAACGGTATGTTATTACTTTTATTGATGAATAGTCGGAAAGTTTGGGTATATTTTTTGCAGGAGAAATCTAAAGCCTTGATAAACTTCAAAAATTATAAACACTTGTTGAGAAGAAGACTGGGAGTTTCATACAAGTACTTCGTACTGATTGAGGAAGAAAATATAACTCATATGAATTTGTAAAATTTTGTGAGAAATAGGGCATCAAACTATAGGTTACAACAGCTTATACACTTGAACAAAATGATGTTTATGAAAGGAAAAACTTTACGATTGGTGATGAGTGGAGTTCTTAAGAGTTTCTGGCTTGAAGCAGTCAGTTAGAGTGTTCATGTCTTAAATAGAAGTCCCACTTATGTTATTCAAAACATGACCCTTGAAGAAGCTTGGAGTGGACAGGGACCTGTAGTAGACCACTTCAAAATTTTCAAAAGCATTAAATATGCTCATATTCCATATCAAAGGAGAAGGAAGTTAGACAACAAGGGAGAAAAATGCATCTTTCTTAGTGTTAGCAATCAGTTAAAGGCTTATAAAATGTATAATCCTATCACTAAGAAAATTGTTGTCAGTCGAGATGTTGTCTTTAATGAAGAGAAGTTTTGGCCTTTGAGCAATGATAATGTTGTCAAGCAACAAATTCTAACACATAATAGTGAAGAAGAAAATGGAGGTGTCACACACAGTAACTCCAATAACAACAAGAACCAGCAGTACTTGCTCCTGAAGGTCAATCAAATGAAACACATTCACTCCCTCACAACAAAATAGCAGCTTCAAGAAACATTGATCAGCTCTAAGCTACGACTACTTTATATTCTCAATGAATTAAAAGAAGGCCAGTATAGATGTCAGACTAGCAGTTACCTTGTATTGATGATTTTGAGGATCCACTCACACATTTTGCCTTGTTTTTGGATTGTAATCCAAGAAGTTTTGAAGCTGTTATAAAAAAAGAGAAGTAGCAAAAGGCTATGGATGAGGAAATAGCACCCATTAAAAGAAATAATACTTGGGAGTTGACTGGTCTTCCAAAAGGGCAAAAGACTATTGGTGTAAAGTGGGTCTATAAGACAAAGTTGAATAAGAATGGAGAAGTTGACAAACACAAAGCACATCTTGTAACTAAAGGTACATAAAACAGTTCGGCATCAACTACATAGAAGTGTCTGCTTCAGTTGCAAGACATGACATAATTAGATTGTTTGTTGTGTTAGCAGTTTGTCGTTCATGGCCAATCTTCTAGCTAGACATGAAGTTAGTATTTTTACATGGAGACTTAGAAGAAGAGGTAGTTATTGATCAACCTCCCGATTATGTGAAATCAGGTT
Source organism: Erythroxylum flavicans (assembly GCA_027576715.1). Taxonomy (NCBI): domain Eukaryota; kingdom Viridiplantae; phylum Streptophyta; class Magnoliopsida; order Malpighiales; family Erythroxylaceae; genus Erythroxylum; species Erythroxylum flavicans. The sequence continues at coordinate 4,327,428 of JANZXP010000006.1, forward strand.
GTGAGCACAAAGTTTATAAATTAAAAAAGGCTCTATATGGACTAAAACAAGCCAATAAGAGCTTGGTATAGCTGTATAGATGCTTATTTTTTAAAGGAGGGCTTTAAAAGGTGTCCATAAAAGCATACTCTTTATACAAAAATTGAAGATGGTGGAAAACTGTTTATTGTATGTTTCTATGTAAATTATTTGATTTATATTAGAAATGATTGTGCCATATTTGAAAATTTTAAGCAATCCATGATGTGTGAGTTTGACATGTCTAATCTTGGGATGATGTATTATTTTCTTAGGATAGAGGTTGTGCAATCTGCTGCTGGAATTTTTCTCAGTCAAAAGAGTATTTGGAGGAAATTTTGGATAGATTTGGTATGACAAACTGCAGTGTTGTCACTACTCCAGCTGAAAAGGGATTGAAGCTTGTGAAGAATACTCCAGGGAAAGGAGTTGATAGCACTCTTTACAAGCAGATTGTTGGAAGCTTGATGTACTTGACAACTACTCGACATGATGTAATGCAAGCTGTAAGTATGATTAGCAGGTATATGGAAAGTCCAAAAGAAATTCATCTTCTGGCTACAAAAAGGATTCTCCAATACTTATAAGGAACTATTAATTTTGGGCTTTTCTATAAAATGGGTGAAAAATCTAATTTATTTGGATTTTGTGATAATGATTATGCTGGAGACGTAGATGACAGAAGAAGTACTTCCAACTATGCTTTAATTCTAAGAAGCAACCACTAGTTACTTTATTAACCACTGAAGCTGAATTTGTAGCAGTAGCATCCTATGTATGTCAAGCTTTTCGATTGAGGAATCTTTTAGAAGAGCTTTAGTTTAAGCAACAAGCACCCACTCAGATTTTTTCTGACAACAGTTTGACAATTAAGCTCTCAAAGAATCCTATCTTTCATGGGAGATGCAAGCACTTAGATGTAAGATATCACTTTCTACATGATCTCTCAAAAGATGAAGTTGTTAGTATAATTTTCTGCAAGAGTGAAGATCAAGTTTCCTATATTTTTAGGAAGCCCATCAAATTAGCCAACTTCTTGAAGTTGCAAAGGTTACTTGGAGTGCGCACCTTGGAAGATCCAAATTTAGGGGAGGGCTCTACTGGTAGCTAAACTGAACATTTGAATTGTTTAGTTTAAAGGAGTTGATATTAGTCTTAATTGATTTGACAGAGTCTTTAGGAGTAGATAGTAGTGGAATAATATACTCCATTTGTACAATTAGTTTCTTAATAAGTGGCTTTTCTATTTTCTAATTTCTTGCCTTGATTGTTAACTTAAAGTTGGCATTTGCGTAGTGTATTTTGATTGAGAAATATAGTAGTAAATTTCCTTTTCTTCTCTCATCTTCTCTGTCTTATCAATAGCATAACAAGAAAAGTATCGATTATTGCTTTTTTTTCTAATCGTCTCTCTTCTAGTTATCTTTTTAATTAATGCAATTAGAAAAGAGTTACTGCAAGACCATATTTTCAACAAATGGTTGGCAAAACAATTGGATGATGGCGTCAATTGGACATTTCCAATAGCATGATGGCGTCATGCTTCAGCCAAAAGTTAATACAAACGAAGCTGTTCAGAAAATTAGCAAAGGTTCCAGAATGCTGTAAACCAGGTGCCTAAACTATCTATTTCGGTGGAAAGACAGAACGTAGTTGTCTAGTGTTGTTGAAGCACAATTGTGGCAATATTGAAAAATGTTTTAAAAAATATACTAAAAGTTAAATTGATAAGATAAAAATTTAAAGTTTAAAAAGTTTGACCGGTATTAGATCGTTGTAAAATTAACTAAAGATTAAATACAATTAAATAATTTAAAATATGATTAAAAGAGATTGTGTTTACATATAAAATAACTTAAAGATTAATTAAAAAAGATTGTTAAATAAAAATTAACTGATTTATTTTAGTTTATAAACATTTATTAATTTATAAAAATTGACCGATTAATTAATAAGTTAATCAATTTTTAACATCAAAAGTTATCATAGTAAATTAATTTAAAAACTGAAGCAAAAAATTTAAAGATTCAAAATTTTTATAGTTTAGCTGATCAAATCGATTGAATTTTTGATCCTTCATATTTAAAGTATAAAGCCAAAATTTTGTTCAGTTCAAAATCTTCTTATCTTTACGGTGAAGTGAGATAGTGATAATTATTTTTAGATAGTTACTTCGCAGTTAGTCGGTTGGTTCGTTGGAGTCGTAAACTATCCTTCCAACGATTGTGTTACTTGGACAAGTCATAAATTACTTATTTAACTTTTATTTGTTCAGACATAACTCCTAAACGGTTGAATTATAACCGACAACGACTTATAACTGTTAGTTTATGTCTTTTAAATAAATGAGGGTACATGGCAGAATTCATCCTGTTACAAGGCCTCATCTGGTGATGTAAAGTGTAAACCCTTGGTGATAAATTAATAAAGTCTCTTATTTATGTTTTGCGTTAATTTATTCATATTCCAAAAATGTCCCTACAATGATGTCCGATATAACGTGCTTTGAGAAACTGTCCGTAAACATATCGATGCTATAATAAAAAATTTAATAAAATTGTTAAAAAGATTTGTATTTAAATAAAAATTTATTTATTTATTTTAATTTATAAAAATAATTGATTATAGCGATTAATTAAATTATTAAAAAATTGATAAGTTTAAATTTTTTAAAATTTAAGATTAATTTAATTTTTAATTGTTATTGATAATTATTAAGTATTACTTATCAAACACTTTTTTTTTGAGAAATTATCAAAATTGCAACTATTAGGCCCCTTTTTTAAGACACGTATATTTCTTTGCTTTATAAAAAAAAGATTATAAACAGCTACCGGAAGATCGCATCTTTTTAGTCGTCCTCCTCGAAGTCTTTCGGAAACTTGTTTAAATAAGGTTTTCCTGGAAATAGACCACTAGTGTTTCTTTCTGATGATGTACGGAGAGCTGTTTGCAATAGAAACAGCCAGTGGACATGTCACGTAGCCCGTCTTCTTGGTACACCAAGTCGGGGAAATTAAGCCGGGCAGATGGTCTTCGGAGACAGAAAATGGCGGAGTCGTAGGTTCTAGCGGCGGCGATAGGTGTGGAATAGGAACCGAGACAAATTCTTGACCTTTTTATTGGGCTCCATAAACGATATGCACAAGGGAGAATTGTCAAATAGTCCAAAGAGTTGAGAGAGTGACAAGAAACTCTTATAGATTTTATGCTTGACATGACCAGCCCTCATCGGATGTTAGCTTGGCCCACGGACTGAATACTGAGCTGTCGACTACAGACATGGCACTGTCTCAGATGTCCATCCAAAATCATCAAAGTACGAAGTTGATATCGACCATTTAATCTTGAAGATATAATCTCGGCCGTTAAAATGCCCTTTTATTTCCTTCTTTGGAATCAAAGAGACTGTAGCTTTAAAACCCTCTCTCTAAACTCTTCTTTAGGTTCACTCTAGAGTTGAAGACATTAAGCTCTTCTGAGCATATAATGGTTTCTTCCTCCATTGATCTGTACTTTGTTTTTGCTTCTAATTATTCTGGTTTTATAATTGAAAGCCGTTAGCTAAGATCTTAGGCCCTCGGGAGTCCTAGGAAACACAAGTGAAACACGAAGCATCGACGATTTTAAAGGTAAAATCTCCAACCACGATGCTTTTAGTTTTTATCATCCGTTGTTATTTGTTCTCAAGTGTGATGTGGTGTTTTCCTTTCCTTTTTTTTTTTTTCAGAATTGGGTTTGTATGATAGCGTTCTTATGGTCGGCAATGTTGGAAGAATTTTCATTTTTGATTCAGTCGTTGTTTAGTAATTGTTTCTTTTAAAAGGGATGTTTGCATTATTTAATTTTTCAACAAAAATTATTGGAATTTCGAACGGTAAGCGATTTATTTAACAGTTATTGTATGTCATCTCAGTATGAATGTTTATTCACATGGTTGATTCTTTATTTTGTGTCTGTTGTTTTTGGTTTTCTTAGGTTAATATGGTGTAGAAATTAGTATAGTTATACATTTTTTAGGATTTGTTCATGTTTTTGTATTGACTAATTTAAGTTAGGCTTTATAAGTTTTGCGGCAATTTTCTCAAACAAACTAGTCTCATTTTATTCTTTTGATCCATTTGAAGGCTTGATGAGAGTAGATAAAAGTGTTTATAGGCCTGAGCCCATCTAGAAGTTTTATACCCGTATGTAGAGATTAAGATGGATTTCTGCGCTTAATCTCTTGACCACTTTCCTAGAGTTGATGGTATTAGTGTTATAAACAACAAGAGAAAACTTATTGATTGGACATAATTTGTACACATCCTAACAGCACGACCAATTTCCCCTAGCATCATCTTGTGTTATTGATTTAGTTAATTAGAGATTCTACCATTTGGACCAGCTAAGTTTTCTAGTGTAATGACTAGTCACCTATTGATGTACAGCCACATATTCCTCAATTAACTGATTTGTCTATCTTATTAACACAACTAAGAATGCACTAAGTTCTTCGAAACTTGATTAAAGGTTGCTCTAAAACTAGACGAGTCACGTAGGTCTATATCTAGTACTCTGTTCAATCCCGAATATATGAGCCTAGGTCAATCAAAATATAGGTTCTTGATGTGCACGAAATATGCAAATATTTTCCTTAGAATTTTACTTAAAACTCTTTTGAATTGTATATATGCTCTACTTTACTCATTTTTTTTCATTCTTTGATTGCTCAATGCATTAAGTTGGCTTCTTTACTCACTTAGTCCTTCCATTGAATCTTTGAAATATTACTTCAATATTTGATAAATTACTTTACTAATATCTCCAAATATTAAGACAATAGAAATAGCATATTTCATTATCATCAAAATCATGTATTAGAACCTCAGTTAGTCTAATACGTTATCCTCAATTTTAGTAGAAATAGAAGTTATCAACTTTTTTTTTTTCGCTCGTACTTGTCTAAAAGTTTATTGAAGTATACATTAATGAAATTTTGGAACTATATCATCAGTCCTCTACTGTTTAGTGCCCATATTTTATCAATGATTTTCAGAAGAAAAGGGTAATGACACCAGATGGTTTGGTTTATCAATTTCCCTATGTAGACTTGATCTCTAGTCAAACATTGCATTTTATGCTGTGTTTTTCTGTTTTGTGTTGATTGCAATCTGCCCCCAATTAAGAAATATAATAAATACCCAACCATATCCCTAAAATCCATCCAAAACAATGAAAACACAAAGCTGTTTAAGGTAAGGAAGGGAAAGGAAAAGTGAATTTGGTAGAATTAAAAGGATGAGACCTAAGTGTTAACTGTGACCTTTTGTTCATGTTGAATAGAGACATTCTCTATAATAATTTCCTTATCAACAACTGCTCCCACCGACCAGCCGTTGTTTGTGTGTCTGTGATTGGTTGTTGAATACTCAGCTTCAAGTAGGTTTGTTATGTTATGTTTTATGGTTGTCCTTTTCAGGTACACAAGTCTTTATTACATCTCTCTTGCACTGTCTGACTTTTGTTTGGGCACTCAAGTGAGTTAGTCAATCAGTCCAGCATTCTGTAGTTTTATTCAATGGGTTGGTTCTTTATTTACTAGTCAGATAATGTATTCCTCTCTTTGCTTTGGTTTCTTTTTTATGCAGATTGATTATCATGAAAGAGTTCTTCCTTGCTCCAAGTTTTCTGCTACGTATCTGCACTGTGTTTCTCATAATAATTAATTTTGTCATTTCACAAGTGCCCCTCGGTGCAAAAATTTTCGTTCATGATAACAACTCCTCATGGGTGTCCCCAAGTGGGGATTTTTCCTTTGGATTCTTCAACCATTCTGATCAGTCTAACCAGTTTGGTGTTGGGATTCGTTTCAGTTCCAAATCTATTTCTATTAGCAAGCAAATGTTGGTTTGGGTTGCTGGTGGTGATATCTCAGTCAGCGATAAGTCCTACTTCCACCTGTCTGACAATGGAGAACTTGTCTTGGTTGATACGTTGAAGGGTGTTATTGCATGGACTAGTAACACAAGTCAGTTAGGTGTTGTTGCGGCTTTTTTGCGCAATGATGGAAATCTTGTTCTCTTGAATGCTAAGAATGATGTGGTTTGGCAAAGCTTTGATCATCCCACTGACACACTTCTTCCAGGTCAGAGATTATTTGCTCATAAAACGCTTAGAGCTGCAAGCAAAAATTCTATATCTAGTTACTACACTCTTATCATGAATGCTTCAGGTGAATTACAACTAAGGTGGGAAGCTACTGTCCTTTATTGGACAAGTGGAAATCCATCCACCTCAAATATCAGTGCTATTCTAACCTCTGGGGGGATTTTGCAACTTGTGGACCTTAATTTTAATCCTATTTGGTCGGTCTTTGGAGCAGATCACAATGACAGCATAGATTTTAGGTTCCTTAGACTGGATGTTGACGGTAATTTGAGGATATACTCGTGGGTCAAGGATGCGCAGCTGTGGACATCAGTTTGGCAAGCGGTTGAGAATCAGTGCAAAGTTTTTGCATTCTGTGGGCATCATGGGATTTGTACCTTCAATTCATCTGGTTTCCCTCAATGTGAATGTCCTTTAAAATCTACAGATGATCCAAGTTCCAAATGTTTTCCACAGGACTGCATGTCTAGTTTCAGTATGGTTACATATGAACACACATCTCTTTATGGAATTTATCCACCAAATGATTTGATCAACCGAACTAGTTTGCACCAATGTAGAAGCTTGTGCTTGAAGGACGAGGCTTGTAAAGCTGCAACATATACTAATGATGGAACTGCTCAGTGTCGAATAAAGACAACTCCTTACTATTCTGGGCATTCAGACTCGTCTTTGGGTTCTATATCCTTCATAAAGGTATGTTCAGACCCGTTTGCTGTTGATCCTAGCCTAGCAAGATCTTTACCAACAAAATCTCCAGTCAAACGTTCTAATATGTTGTGCATTCCTTGTTTGCTCGGAGCAGCCTTATGCACACTTTTTGTGTTTATGATATTCCAGCTGATATTTGGCTTCTTTATCTATAGAAGATGGAAGTATGGACAGAAACAAACTGCACTGACTTACTTTTCTGCAAACACAAAGGATTTGATCATATTCTCCTTTGAAGAAATCAAGGGCATGACAAAGAATTTCAAATACCAAATTGGGCTGAAAATGTATAGGGGCAAACTTTCAGACCACCAGCTTGCAATAGTCACAAGCATCGAAACAACCATAAGAGAAAAGAAGTTCATAGCATATGTTTCAAAGATTGGAAGCATTCATCACAAAAACCTGTTAAAGCTGCATGGGTATTGTTGTGAATTAGGTCACAGGTTTTTGGTCTATGAATATGCTAGAAACGGTTCTCTGGAGAAATATATACAAGAGGATGAGTTGGGTAAGAGATTGACTTGGACTCGGAGAGTTAACATTTGTTTAAGTGTGGCAAGGGCTTTATGTTACTTACACATAAGATGCAGGGAATTTATGAGCCATGGGAATTTGAAATGTGAGAACATTGTTTTGGATAAGAATTTCGAGGCCAAGGTGAGTGAATTCTGGTTGGGTGGATTACAAGGTGAGGGGTCATTGGGTGGACAAAAAGACGTAGAGGATTTTGGCAAGATTGTGCTAATGTTGGTTACTGGCAGTCAAAACTTGGAGGATGTTTGTAGGTGGGCATATGAGAAATGGAATGAAGGACACCCAGACATGGTGGTTGATAAAAGAATTGAGGATAAGGTGAACTTAGATGAGCTAGAGCGAGTATTGAGAATCGCATTCTGGTGCCTTCAAATTGATGAGCATGCAAGACCTTTAATGGGAGAGGTGGTGCAGGTCCTGGAGGGTACTCTAACTGTTGATTTGCCACCACCTCCTTTTGACTGCAGGAGGTTTCTTGCAAGGGGTTAGTTGAGGCTAGCTTGTAACATATGACGAGCTAAAAGCCTGAAGATTTTGATTTAATTGTCTGTGTTAATCCATTCATAATTGTGTAGATTAAGCCTTGCTCTGTTTACAACAGAAGCTTGATATCAGGTTCAAGGCTTACGGTGCCATTTTTTGGCAACTACTGACATATGATAGCTTCCAACAGAAACAGATGCCAAATGCATTAATAATGCCGGCTGGCGCCCAAAGATGGAAAACGGCAAATTTGCCTTTATGGTGATAATTCTGATTCCAGTATGTACAGGTAAATGTTTTATTCAACTATAAGGGAAGTGAATAACCTTATTGGTTTAAACGATAATGTTTTAGCTTATTTGGTTTTTACTCTTTGCGTTTGTTCTGAAATGTGAATTCTTTAGTACTGCAATTGGCAATCAGAGCTTTCCTGACCCCGAAGTGTGGACTAAATATAGCTTTTTTCCATTTTTGTGTTGAAAGAAAATAGCGAATGAGCGTGGGACAATAATTTCTTATTGATTCGAATCAATTCATATGTGCCCATTTTTAATAAGATTCCGGGTAGAAGCATACAAGTACTGTAATGTGTTTCTCTCTGGGTATGTGGCAACCATGTATGTAAAGGCATAATCAATTATTTAACAGCAAAAGCAATAACAAATCCAATATACAATAATATTGTTAAAGTTGTAAGATATGATTGATCGGCTAATATTGCAAAATGAAATGTTGGTTCGTTAGAACCATAAAAAGCGTCACTTAAAACTCCTAGTAATAGAAAAATAGAGCTTCCCGTAATATACAAGCTAAACTTTATATAGCTGAATATAGCCGCTTATTTCTTCCCCACGTGGTTACAAGTAGATAAAAGGGAATTAATTCTAACTCTCACATGATGAAAAAAGTAAAAGATTTTGAGAAGAAAATAATCCTATTTGACCATTATACATTGCTAACATCAAAAAGACTTGCCAATGATAAGGAAGAAGAGAAGAACAAGCATACTTGGAAAGTGCAGTATAATGAAGAGTTGTATATTACATTTGGAAAGGATGAATCGCTCTAGAAAAGTAATCTATTGATTCTCTTCTAATTGATTGGACCGTAAGTGCGATGATTTACTTCATGAGTGAGGTTTCTGGTTCAAGTCTAGGATGGCCGAGTTGCGCCAAAAAATAGAATGGAAGAAGCATCTGACTCCTTCATGCATGCTCCACTTGGCTCGGGGGGATATAGCTCAGTTGGTAGAGCTCCGCTTTTGCAATTGCGCCGCTATGATTATGGGTTGGATGTCTAATTGTCTGAGCGATAATGATAATATCTTATACCTGAACCGGTGGCTCACTCTTTCTAAGTAATGGGGAAAAAACCAAAATATGTCACTGAAAGACTCAACTGAGACACAGATGGGTTGTCAAGAATGTAGAAGAGGTAAGATGGGCAGTTGGTCAGATCTAGTATGGATCGTACATAGAATATGTTGTCTCCTGATTGTGTTATTATACAACAAAATAATTGGGAGATAGCAAGGATTAGATCAAATGTAAAAAAGAAATATCTAAAAAAAATAGAGGCATCTAATATGTAATAGATAGTGATCTATCTTGATTCTATATTGTTTTGTTATTTTTTACTTTTTGTTTTTGACTTAATAAAGTTCAACAAAAGAACAACTAGGTCTCATTTTTCTTACATCTTAGTAAGATTTTATTGAAACTTCCAAAGGTGTTGCTGCGTATTTTGTTTGTATTTAATGTTTTCTGATTCTACTAGCAATTATATAATAACTTCTTATAATTACCTAATTAATAATTAATTGGATTTTTTGGATTGTTTCATCAATGGTATTAGACAGAATCCTTTTTTATTTGACTCTACATCCACGATTCTACTATTATTATTTATATTATTTTATTATTATTAGTATATTAGTACTATATTAGTATATTAGTACTATTAGTATTAGTGAACAATAATCATTAATGAACAATAATAAAAAAATTCGATCATATTCATAGAGATAGGGGACATAATTCACATGGATATAGTAAGAGCCTGTTTGGATGAGCTTATATCAGTAGAGCTTTTGTCAGTAGAGCTTTTCTGAGAAAAGCTTTTCTAAGAAGCTAGATGACTGTTTGACTGTCATTTAAAAAAGAACTTTTTTGAAAGAGCTTCATACAATAAACTGTTTGACAACATAAAAATAAAAAACACTTTTAATTTTAACTATATTTTATTTTGTAATAAAAATTATTTATGCATATAAATATTATT
>JANZXP010000006.1:4356247-4390339 GCA_027576715.1 Erythroxylum flavicans
GCTTCCAATCGTTAAATATGTTGGAAGCACATGAAAAAAGAAAAACAAAATCAATCCATTTTTTTTTTTGGATTGATTTTGTTTTTCTTTCATTTCTCCTGCCCCCACACTGTCACTTTTTAGTTTAAAGTCAAGTTGGGCAAAATCTTTCCAACACAGCCTGGCAATATAATTTGATTTGTTGTGATAAAGGTGGACTGGATGCTGTTCTCTTCAAAAAAAAAATAAAAGGTCGATGCTGTGGTCCACGCGGTTGATGCCTATGATAAAAGAGAGATTTGCAGAGTCAAAAAGGGAACTGGATTCACTTGTACTGGGTATGAAAAAGAAAAAAGGTATATAAAAAAGATTGACTTTGTAAAAAATTATGATTACGGAGGTATTATTTTGATTACTTATTTTTGAATAATATATTACTTTTTTTAATCTAGAGGAATAGGTACCATTGTTATGTAAAGGTGTGCTTGTTACAATTAATTAAAATATAACTATTAATTACTTAATTAATTAATTACAATATTATTAATAATTAATAAATTACAATATAATTAACTAAAATATAATTAATTAATTAAAATATAATAATTAATTAATTAAAATATAATAAATAAATAAATAAAAATATTATAAATAAATTAATTAAAATATAATTAATTAGTTACAATATAAGTAATGAAAATATAATTATTCATTAATTAAAATATTTTAATTAATTAATTAATTACAATATAATTAATTAATTAATGAATTTTGTTTTGATTAATTATATTATAGTTAATTGATTATTAAAAATATTTTAATTAATTTAATAAAATATTATTATTAATTAATTAATTAATTAAAATATAATAATTGATTAATTAATTAAAAACAATTAATTAATTAATTAGCTATAGTATAATTAATTACAATTACAATATTTTAATTAATCAACATATTGTAATTAATGAATTACAACATAATTAATTAAATTATAATTAATTTTTATTTCTCAATATTTTTTACAAACCAACCATTGTCAATGGTAATGGTAATCATTCCTTCCTCTTAACCAACCATCATATTTACAATAATAATATCCATTCTCATTCCTCACTATATTCATGCTCATTCCTATTACCATTTTCCCGTCCAAACCAACCGCCACCTAAATCTTTGAAGAAGTCAATGGATGGTACTGCATGTATGAAGAGTGATGTTGTGGATAAGTGTGTGAAGGTAGTTAAAGAGGAAGTTGATGAAGTTATTGACGTACACAGGGACGAGAGTGTGAGAGAAGAGGAACTATGTGAGGGAGTTAAGAAGGAGAAGTTGGAGAGAACAGCTACACCCACACCACCTTCCATTGTTAAGGCCCCCACTTTAAAGCTTAAACCCTTACCTTCTCACTTAAGATACACCTTTATAAGAACCATACCCTACCATCATTATCTCCAACCAATTGGATTGTGAGCAAGAAGAGAAAGTGGTGGAGACCATTAACAAGAGGATGAGAGCCATGGGGTGGCAAAATTCTGATATTAGGAGGACTAGCCCCAATGTGGTGATGCATAAGATTAACCTAGAAGAAGGATGTAAAACAGTGAGGGAAAGACAGAGAAGGTTAAATCTAAACATGCAAGAGGTTGTGAAGAAGGAGGTAGTGAAGCTTTTGGATGCGGGGATCATTTATCCCATTTTAGATAGTGAGTGAGTGATTCTGGTATAGTGCTAAGAAGGGTGGCATGACAGTGATGGAGACTGAACATGGCGAAAAGATTTCTACTAGGACTATCATAAGTTTGCAAGTGTGTATTGATTATAGGAAGCTCAATTTGGCCACCAAGAAAGACTATTTCCCTTTACCTTTTGTGGACCAAATGATTGAGAAGGTGGCTGGCCATTCTTTTTACTGTTTCCTTGATGGATATTTAGGGTAAAATCAAATGTTTATATACCCAAAAGACTAAGAGAAGTTCACTTTCATTTGTCCTGATAGGACTTTCACTTATCGGAGGATGCCTTTTGGTTTATGCAATGCACCTACCACATTCCAAAGGTGCATGATGGCCGTATTTGCAGACATGAATGAGAACTTTATGGAGTTATTTATGGATGACTCATGTCTTTGGAGATTCTTTTGATCATTGCTTGTTTAATTTAGACAGAGTGCGTCAAAGATGTGAGGAGCTTCATCTAGTCTTGAACTGAGAGAAGTGTCATTTCATGGTCCAGGGGGCAATTGTATTAGGCTATAAGATCTCATGCAAGGAGATTGAAGTGGATCGAGGTAAGACTGAAGTGATTGAAAAGCTACCACCTCCCACCAACATCAAGGGCATCCAAGCCTTCCTTGGTCATGCAGTGTTCTACAGACGGTTCATCAAGGATTTCTCTCTTATTGCTAGACCCTTGACTCATTTATTAGTTAAAGATATCTCTTTTGTGTTTGATAACGCTTGTTTGGATTCTTTTAATAGGTTAAAGAAGGCACTTACAACAGCTCTCATTCTGACGTTGTCGGATTGGTCTCTTCCCTTCGAGATTATGTGTAATGCAAGCAATCATGTCATTGGCTGTGTCCTTGGCCAGCGAAAGGAGACTGCACACTATTTACTACGCAAGCAAAACTTTGACGGGAGCATAAATGAATTACACAACTACAGAAAAGGAGTTGCTTGCTGTGATATTTGCGTGTGAGAAATTTCTTTCTTATCATCTAGGCTCACATGTACTTGTTTTTACAAATCATGCGGCATTGTGATATCTTTTTGCCAAGAAGGATGCCAAGGATAGGCTCATCCAGTAGGTGCTTCTGTGCCAAGAATTCAACATTGAGATTAAAGACAAGAAGGGAGCAGAAAATGTTGTAGCGAACCACCAATCACAACTTGAAGGAGGGCACCATGAAGAAGAAGAGGAAATCGAGGAGAGCTTTCCTGATGAGGCTTTAATGATGGTAGAAAATCATCTTCGTCCTTGGTTTGTAGATGTTGCAAACTACCTCTCAAGTGGTATTCTTCCTTTTGGTCTCTTATATCAATAAAGGAAGCGTTTCTTATTCAAGTGTTCTCGTTATATTTGGGATGAACCTGTGTTATATACAATTTATGTTGACAATATGATTCGCAGGTATGTTCCTGAAGATGAAAAGCCTAACGTTTTGACTCAATGTCATAGTTCAGTGTATGCAGGACACTATGGAGTGAACAAGACGGCGGCTCAGATCTTGGAATGTGGGTTCTATTAGCCAAGTTTGTTCAAGGATGCCTAAAACTTTGTGCTACAGTGTGATAGATGCCAGATAGTGGGCAACATATAAAAGCGGGATTAGATGCCACTTTCGAACATCATGAAAGTGGAAATATTTGATATGTGGGGTTTGGATTTTATGGGACCATTCCATTCCTCCTTAGGTAACACATATATACTGATTAGAGTTGATCATGTTTTGAAGTGGGTTAAAGTTGTAGCTAATCTAACCAATTATGGCAAGGTGGTGTAAAAATTTATCAAGAAGATTTTCACTAGATTTGGAGTGCCTAGAGCGATAATCAGTGATAGAGGGAGTCATTTTTTTAAAGCTCTACTGAAAAGAGATAATGTGCATCATCAAGTGGCAACTCCTTACTATTTACAAACGAGTGGCCAAGTAGAAGTGGTGAATAGAGAATTGAAGAAGGTTTTGGAGAAGGTTGTGAGCACTTCAAGGAAAGATTGGGCTTTGAAGTTAGACGATACACTTTGGGCATATATGACAACCTTCAAGACACCCATAAGTACTACTCCATCTAGACTTCTGTATGGCAAGGCCTGTCATTTACCTTTAGAGTTAGAGCATAGAGCCTATTGGGCAATTCAGAAGTTGAATGTGGATGGAAAGCTTGTGGGTGAGAAGAGATTGTTACAACTTGATGAATTGGAAGAGTTAATATTCGAAGCTTATGAAAAAGCTAAGTTGTACAAAGAAAGAGCAAAAAAGTGGCATGATGCTCACATTAAAAAGGAGGAGTTTAAGAGTGGGGACTTGGAGCTTTTATTCAATTCATGACTTCGGTTATTTCCCATAAAGCTCAAGTCAAGATGGAGTGGACCCTTCAAGATCCTTCGAGTGTTTCCCCATGGAGCTTGGGAGTTGGAAAATGACAAGAGGAAAGTATTCAAGGTCAATGGGCATAGATGCAAGTCATACTATGGAGAGACATACTCACAAGAAAGGGAAGTCATCTTTTTCCTTTCTTCCTTTCATAAATGCATGTGGAATGGTCAAGCTAATGACTTGAATTTAGCATGTTTACCTTTCTTTTTCTTGTCTTGGTTTACTTCTTTGTTTGATTTGTTTGGTTTTGATTATATTTGGTTTGAGTTTGTTATGATTTCTTGGTGTTTACTTGGGTTTGGTTTGAGTTTTAACTTGTTTTCTCTTTAAATTTCTTATTAGTTGGGTGATTTTAATGTGTTTGCAAGTTACTTGAATGTTGGGAATGTATGCTAAGTTTGGAAAAAGGCTAAAAAGTTGGAAAATCAAGATTGGGTGTTTGTATAGTGCCTACAATCGTGGGAATGGGTTTGTTTCCCACAAATGTGGGAAAGCTCTTCAAAAAATTTCTGGAGCCACGATCGTGGGATCCCCAGTAGAAGGATTTTTAAAATCCCTCCTTTCTTCTTTCTTCATCTTCTCACATTCTATCACTCTAAAACTGACACCTACTCACCCAAACATCACAAATCCTTCATCTTTTCTCTAAATCTTGGTGTTTTCTTCACTTTTTCCATCATTATTCACTCCCTTAACACTTATTTCACATTACCCACTTAAAAATCCAAGGATTTGGTAGGTTTCTCTCTCTCTCTCTCTCTCTCTCTCTCTCTCTCCAAAACGTGCTAACCTCTTCCCCCACGCCTTCGCCACCACAATCTCCATGAAGCTTTCTTACCTTTTACTTTTTACATTATTTTATTTTCCTTGTTAGTTGTTTTACTTGCTTGTTTGTTTGATCTTGTGTTTTGTGTTTTAGTTTCCTTTTGTGGTTGCCTTGTCACATTAAGGATAATGTGATATCCAAAGTGTGGGAAGGTAACATTTGCTTTGTCAATTGCATTGTTTTAGTTTGTCTTAGTCACTGTTTGCATTTTGTTAATTAGGATGCTTGTTTTGGACATATTAGGCTTATGTTGTTTTGTGTTAACAATAGAACCACACTTGAATCATTTTGATTTGTTTTGCCATGAGATTCTCTGATGTTAGTTGAAATGAAATTAAATACATGCTTGAACTCGGATTAGGCTACTTGAGTAGAGAGTGAGCCATGTTGAGTGATGAAAATCAGTTGGTTACATAAGCTTACTCAGAATTTGACATTTGAGCAATGAGGTAGTGTAGAGACGCATAATGAATTTTCATTTAAGCCAATGTGAAGATTGAGTCTATATGACTCTATCTATAGTCATTTTATTTCTTTGTTTATGTGATGCTTCCTTAAATTATTACCTTCAGAACTTGTTTTGAATCGGTTTGAGTCTACTTGATGTATGCTTAAATATAAATTTGTCATATTCATACATCATAATGGCAAATTTTTTTACTAATTTTTAAATAATGCAAAATATGAATACATATAATTCACCTTCCTCCTATTTATGTCTCGTCCGGATACCAACACTATAGTTATTTTTACCAGAAAACAATAAAAATTACTTGAAAATTTTAGCAGGAGGATAATGGAAAAAAATGACAAATATGGGAGTAAGTAAAGCTACATCGCCATCGTCAAGTTCACCGGCAAAATCCTCTGCAGGTGCAGGAACTGTAGTTTATATATAAAAAAGATAGACATAGGCTTGTAAGCTGCTTTAATAACTCTGAATTCCTTCCGTAGAGTAATATTTTTTGTCAAAAACCTGGAACTTGCGTCTCTCTTGATTCTTTTGACAAACATTGAACATGCCACCAATATAAAGTCCGCTTTTATCCGATGTATTTTTCAACACCTAGTCCCAAGAAGATAAGAGCAACGTAAGAGTATGAGCCACTTAATACTGAATTGAAGCCTATAACTAGTGCTCTACATTAGTAGCATTTACATTAGCATTAGGAGATGGAACTAATGGGGAGTCCAAAATGATTCCACCGAAATAAGTCTTGCTGAAAGACAATGACTGTGACAATTATAATTTCTTGCCAGTAATCATCTGCGGACCTTAAGAGTATACAAGTTTAATGTCGTTTCTTTCATACTCGTGACTAAAATTTGTAATTATATTATTTTATCTCATACCTATTAATTAATTTAGAATATTTATAAAGATAAAATCTTATTTAATTCAATTTTTAAAAAAATTATAAGGTTTTTGAAATTATGTTCTTTTTTAGATTTGACCTATATGTCTACTTGAACTTGATTTTAACTACTTTTTTCATATTTCAACTGTCTTTTTTTGTTTTGTAAGTTAATCTAACATAATTTTAATCTTTTTTTCCAATGTTAGATGAATCGAAAGTTAAACCAGTAAAATAAGAAATTTAAAATTTAAAAAGTTTAACCAGTATTAGATTGTAATAAAACTGGCTAAAGATTAAATAAAATTAAAGAATTTGAAATATGATTAGAAGATATTGTTCTTACTGATCGAAGAATTTGAAATTTAATTGAAAAAAAGATTACTACATAAAATTAATTGATTTATTTGGTTTATGAGAACTTATTAATTTACAAAATTTGACCGATTAATTAAAAAACTGGTCAGTTTTTAACAAAAAGAGTTATTAAAGTAAATCGAACCAAAAAGTAGAAAACTTAACTGGATAGTTGGACTCAATGATTAAAAAAACTCAATCGGTTCGGTCAGTTTAAGCGTAAAAATCTTAAACCTTTTAACTTTTCGATTCAGTTTTTAACTTTCTGATTCGATTTACTTTAATAACTGTTGTTAAAATTTTAATTAAATTTTCAATTCTTCGATAAATAAGGAGAATCTCTTTCAATTATATTTTAAATTTTTTAATATTAATCAATCTTTAATCGATTTTATGACGGTCTAATACTGATTGAATCTAATAGTTTCAACCGGTTTAACCATAAAAACCTTGAACTAATTAACTCTCAAGTTTGGTTTTTAATTTTTGATTTAATTTAATTTAATAACCCTTATTGTTAAAATTTGATTAATATATTAGTTAATTAGTCAATTTCATAAATTAATTGATTTTTATAAATTAGATAATTTTATTTAACAATCTTTTTTAAATTAAACTTTCTACTTCAATCATATTTCAAAATTTTAAATTTTATTCAATTTTTAACCAATTTTATGATAGTCTAATATATGATTAATTTTCGATCCAATTTTTAAAACATTAGTTGAACCTTTTAAATTTTAAACCTCTTATTTTAATGGTTTAACTTCCGATCCAATTTTTAGAATATTAGTTGAATATTTTTAAATTTTTACGATTGAACCGATCTTATGTTTTTTCTATTTGATAAGTTTATAATGACGTAATTTTGGCATTATCAATTTCAATTTATCAATCTTTGTTCAGCACGGCCAATCTCAATGCTTATTTGAAATTCAGAAGTGAACCATCTTTTCCCTCCAAGCCTAACGTTTTGTATTGCTACGGTTGATGAATAGAAGCCCCACCAATCAACTCCCTGGCACCTTTTCTTTTCTCGGAAAATGCATTTCAATCGCTATCACCCTCAAAGAAAAATATGATATAAAACTTTCACATCTGTGGATAAATTTGATTTGTTACTTTATGAAAGTCTACTACATAGTGCTGGATTTCACATTTCTTTTTCTTGGTATCGGCGGAAGATAGATGCTTCTCTTTTCTAATTTTGAATCTCAAAAGAAGGTGTAGGGGATCTATAGGCTTAAGAATAGAAACGTAAGTACGTGGACTTCAGTGTCCACAGGTTCACTCCCTCCTTTTGCTTCCTTCGCCTCTAGTTGTCAAAAGGATCAGACGCGCACATCAATTACAGGGATTGGAATAAAGAGGAGATGAACAAAGGGATTCGGTTCCAAGTCAGAAATAGGGTACAAAGAGACAACTTGTCTTTCTTCTTTCTCCAGACAAAGAAAGAAATAAAGAAAAGCTAGCACATCGATTATCATCACTTGAAAGCAGATTATAAGCATCATATCACAATTAATGAACCAAGATGGAATTGGGAATCAGATTTTTTTTCTTTCTCCAGACCCCTTCATCTGCCTTCAGGGTGCAACGGAAAAAGCTCCAGAGTTCTATCTCCTTCGTCTTTGCATGACCTAATACTTTCTTTTAATTCCAAGCTCTCAAATCCCCAACTTCTGCACTTTCTCTTGTATGGACTATCCTCCTCTCTCTCCAATAATCCTCCCTGTGATATATACAAAAGTAACACCAACATTCAGAATCTAGCTTGGTAGGTACTGAAGCGAAAGAAATCAAGATTAAAAAAATTTATGACATACCCTAGTGTCCAAAGATATGGTGTTAACAGCGGTTGGTGTTCTCGGACTATGGCTTATGCCAAGACTGTTGCGCTTCTGTTTCTGTCTCTCGCGGGCTTTATGGTTTTGGAACCAGTAAAACACATTCTTGCCTTCTATCTTGCCATATCTGCCTAGTTGGGCTGTGATTTGTTCAATTTGCTGCGCATTCGGTGTTCTCATTCCACCTCCATACAGCATCTCCAGTATTCCTATCTGTTCTTGTGTCGGGTTCCACCGCGTGCCTCCTGGATGTGTTTCCACCTGGAAGTAGTGAAGCTTAATTATTACAATTATCTACGTTATTCAGTGTAAATTGTACATATATGCTGAACAGTTTCATAACAAGAGTGTGTGATCACATGTGTTGAACGAAATTGCGGCTGTGAGTCTAAGCTAGCTAGCAAACCAGAAATAGAAAAGCCATAGTTACAAGCGTTCTCACTTCTCAAGAAGGAATATCTGTACGGAAAGGGAAGTAAGTAACAACAGAGACTGATGATGATCACCTGAGTTGTATCTTTCTTGTCGTGAAGTTTTCGAGGACCACTGTCGGGTCTAATGAAGCTTTTGAGATCGAAAGAGGAAACACTGTCAGCGCTCGCGGTGGTCTCGGACTGCAGCTTGGGAGCAAGAGGGCGTAATCGCTTGCAACCAAGGGAGAGGGAGGGTTCGTGCTCCCAGAATCCACGTGCCAGCTGATGCACCTTCATGCTCATTCCCACGGATATTGAAAGACTTCTGAATAAGATAGAGAGAGTGGTGCGTAATTATATAGAGGATGCTAAACGTGAAGTGGGAAGTGAGAGAGAAGTGCGGGATGCGCTTAGAAGAACCCAAAGACCAAATCATGAGGCCAGGTTGACTTGAAGATTTCTTCCATTTTTAATAAACAAAAAGCTAAAAGAAAAGCCCTCACACACATATATACACATTTACAGTAACAAAGAGGAGTGAGACAGATAGAGATGATGGTTGTGTGGGCGTGTGGGTGTGAGGGAGGGAGAGAGTGTATATGCGTGTGGGTTGGCCAGTCTAGTCAGGTCGTTTTTTTCTTGCTTTCATGATAAGGTGTCCACCCTTTTCGGTGGCTCTCTCTCAAGCTTTTCTTTTTCTTCCTCTCAATTTAAGTGGAGATTGTATAATGAGAGAGATGAGGAATGATAAAAGATTCCTCCAATCCCAAAACTTGAAAATGGGAACTTCCTTTGCCTTTATAAGATACGGATATTGGTCAGTGTGTTAAACAATTGGTGAATGCCGTCGTCTTTAACTGCTAGAGAATGTCGAGAAACCAAACCAAGCATGTACTATAATCAATTACTTCCCTACATAGTGCATGCCATATCCAATTCCTCTACTTTAGCAACTGTTGCTCTAAAATAACATATTTTTTAATATAAATCTATAAAAATCACCAAACCTCATTTCTTATCCATGTACGCGTATATGCTTTGCCAAACCTGTAACATTTATATATGATTGGAGACTTGTGTTGCAGGGTTTTAACTTTTAACAATTTCTTTTAGTTCTGTTGTTATCGATTCACAATTATTACAATCGTTTATAACAAATAACATAAGCCTTGAAATGGCGTATCTATCCTTAAATTAGTGTTTAGTTTATCATGATTACTTAAGGGTAAATGATAATTAGCTCAGTCTGTCTGTGTAACATGATGAACTCGGCATTGCAGAGGAGGATCTGGATTGATGACTTCAATCACGGACATTTTTGACTGTGAAGTAGTGATTGCCATTGCCACGTGCAATTGGTATTTGAGGCTAGACAGGGAAAGAAGCAATATTCTCGCTTCAGAATCATTGCCATAATTAAATTACAGATCTCCAGTTTTCACCTAAAATGAAATTTTGTATAATTTGCTTCTTCTTGTCTCCTGAGGGCCCTATGTCTGGACAGACAGGAATTGAGTGAACGTTTATGGGAACCTTAATCAGTTTCTTTGTTTTTCAAGTTTTAAACCCACATCCAAAACCTCCTACGTCCGTTTGATTGTAGGGATTTAAAGTTGTTGATGAAATGAAAGTTGAAATTAGATAAATGGTTTTCTTTGCTGATGCGACGCTACATTCAAAGAAATAAAGAACTAAACTGTCGCCAAAGCTATATCTGGAAGCAGTTTGGGAATCTTGACTTCATTTAATATTGTACCTTGCGCGGTGTTAATTCTGTACTGCTATATAGCTTATTGATGGCAGACTACAGCAATATCAACAACGTCCCAGACTGTCAGATTGACAATTTTTATGGAAATTATGTGCATAGCAATCAAAATTTGCACTGATTTTGGGGGATGAACCATGAATGTGTGGAATTTAGCCTGCAGGGGTTTCAAAATTTCCTCGAAAAATCACTGATTTCAAGAAGTAGTTGAAGAAACATTCTGATGCATGTGAATGTCGCAAAAGTTCTTTGAGACACGACTCTAGCGTACATTTCCTGCATCTAACTGGCCAATTCTCTTCAGTTTTCCTTTCATTTATTAAAAAGGTTGTCATATATATATATGTATATTAATCTTATAGACTTCTAGTGAACAAGAATTCAAATAAGAAGATATGGTTGCCGGGCTGATGTGACTCTTTCCTCTATCCCATTCGACCTCCGATTTACTCAATAATTCAATTATTCCATTGACAAAGTCGCCTGAAATTTGGATTTTGATCGTTTGCTGAACAGCTCATTCCGAAACTCCTGACGGGTTTTACCCATGGCAGACTGCCCCAGGTTTGTTTGTTGGTTTGTTTCAGGTACCATTTTACCAACATTTAAAGTTCCTTTATACTATGTTAATTACCATGTATGATTTACCAGCTTCGGTCCTAGTAGGCTAGTACAGAAAACCGTGAATCCTTGACAGCTAGCCATGAGCGGTAATAGTCCGCAATTGCTTCCAAAGAGAAAAGTTACAAGGATTGAAAAAACCCTTTTTCTAGTAGCTAACAGTAATTAGAGAGATTAATTTCGTACGAAAGTGACATCTTTAAGAAGGTGAAGTTCTATTGGCCAGGTGTCATTCTAGCTTGACGAGAATGCGTGGGACAATGATGGAAAATGTTGACGTATGATCAAGATTTGTG
Source organism: Erythroxylum flavicans (assembly GCA_027576715.1). NCBI lineage: Eukaryota > Viridiplantae > Streptophyta > Magnoliopsida > Malpighiales > Erythroxylaceae > Erythroxylum > Erythroxylum flavicans. The sequence goes on from JANZXP010000006.1 coordinate 4,367,809, forward strand.
AGCTTGAGTCCAGAGTCCATGTTTTTGGCCTCACGTACTAAGCATATCTCCCCAGTGATTACACCACCTTCAATCACGACAAGCTACAAAATTTCCTACATAAATCCCTGCCTAGTTTGATAGGGACTCATAATTTTGTACCTCTGTTGCTATCTTGCACTTAAGCTGCCAGTAACAATCAGATTATTTGCTTTCGGTTCCTTCCACGGTTATGAATAAGTGCTAGAGGTGACTATTTTCGTTTTGAAATTTCTAACATTCCTTATTCTTTACTAGTATGTTTTAAAGGTAAAAATGTGGGGATAATAATATCTTATTTGGATCTCATTTACGAGTTGTTATGCTTTTGCTTACTATATGTTCTCTAGGCTTGATAGGTTCGACAGTCGAGCAACTCAATGAAAACTGCTACGTACCACATAGATTAGTAAATTATGCTGGAGCTGCTTAAAATGTCGTAGCAATCATATTCGTTTCACTTCTTTTTTTTTCCATTTTGGGAAATGATAAAATGTAATATTACTTTTTTTAGTAATCTTTTTCTAATTTAGATATAATTGGATATGATATCTAATTGCTTCCATGAATTACTTTTTTTTCTATTTATACTAATATTGTGTGCTCATGTTGTTATAAAGAGTTTTTAATTAAAATGCTTCATGATAATTACAAGTAATTATAAAAAAATTATTAATTATGTTCTAATCAACCAAAATATAACAAATGAAAAAAACTTTACTTTATCCTTTGGCTTGCCTTCCTTCAAAAACTACAAACCTGTGACAAACTTCTCTACCTCTATAATCCTCACCATTGTTCATTGTGCCTTTCGGTTAATGAAACCTTAAACCACTTGTTTTTTGAATACTCATTTTCTAAATCAGTTTGGGACTAAAGCCTCACTCATTTCCACTTACAATGCCCTAGTCAGCCTTCTCTTCCGTCCCTTCTCATTTGGTTTCAAAAAGCCTCCAATACCCGCACTTCAAACCTTTTCCCAATCTTGCTTTCTACTTATGTTTATCACATTTGGTTTGAAAAAAATGCTAGAGCCTTTAAAGATGAAGCCAAGGATATTGGGAGTGTGTACTTCGGAGTAATCTCTCAAGTTAAAGAACATCAAGCCCTAAACACTGAGATGAGGTAATTAATTGAGTGCTTATTTTACTAGTCTTTCTTTGCAGGTTTGCCAGCACAAGGAATGCAACATTCGTTCATGTGTGTCTACAATCAGTAGCGGACAGGGGACAGATGTTTCAACATTTCTAAATTTCTTTAGATCTGACTTCACCAATAGGACAAAAGTTTGTGTTGTCCTTTGAGTAGTTTGAAGTTTCTGCCTTGTTGTAGTTAAATGGTAAGTTTGGACTGTGGTTTCTGCTTCGTTGAGGTGAAATGAGTCTAGTTAACTGAGGTAATTGTGGGAGTGATGGAGTGTTAAACCTTGATCAGATTGTGAGCAAGAAGTGATAGAGCTCTTGGGTTCTTATTGGAGCTTTTGTATACCAAAGGCCACCTCCACTTCGTAGGTGAGAGCTAAAAAAGTTCGAGAGTTACTTGTAATCCTTCGTTGTACATAACTCTATATTTGTATAAAATTACTGGATTAACCAAAAAAAACTTTACCTTTTTTAAAAAAATAAAAGACACAGAACTCCCTTATAGTTTAAAAAATTCTAGAAAAATTCCATGATCTTTAAAATTTTCAAAAAAGTTTAATTTTCAAATTTTCAAGAAAACTTCTTTTCTTAGATAATTAAATGTTTCTAGTATAATAATTTAACTTAGGTCTTCAACTAAACATGAAGTAATTAAATTTGACTTAAATTAATAATTTAATTAATTCGAGTTTATTTAATTTGGTTCAAGTCTAAGAGCTGAATTGAATTATCACGTAAATAATATTTAATTAGTTTACATTTGATTATTTTTAATTAAAATTTAGAAGAAATGTTTTTCTAAAAAAATTATAAGAATTTTTAAAACTAACGTAAAAAATTTTGTTTGTTTTATATTTAAGAAAAACATAACGAGTACACGTGTCATTTTATAAAAGTTATTGAAAACAATAATACCTGATTTTATGAAAATAAGCATTGTTGGGATGCATTACAATTTACAGTTACACACAAAAGTGATTCAAAGATAAAAGAGGAAAGAGTCTGCATGATAAGGAGTGGCGCCCACACAGTGGAAGAAGCGGTGGGAATCCATCATTAGGGAAGACATTGGTCATCATTTGCACGTGTCTGTGGGCCACCACCCATCATCAATATTATTTTAACTTTGTTCTACGAACTACTGTCGCTTTAACACCCTCTAAAGCTCCTTTCTACTTCTCCCTGCCTAGTGCTAAAAACTAGGACTCCTATTTACAACAATTCAATTAACTATTGCCATATTATAAGATTCAATCAATTCTTCATAAATGTTCCTACACTTTTAATTTTATACAACAATAAATATCTTATTGAAATACAGATAGGTTTTGTACTATACAGTCTTTCTTTAGAGAGATCGTTGTTAAAGAAAATGGTTAGTTTGATGTGTTTTTGAAGTCCACCGAAGACAAAGTTACTACGTGCATGTGATGACTACTTCTTTTGCGCATTTAACAGTAAACATTATCATTTCAATCAATAATATAGCAGCCTTTGCACAATGTGCTTTGCATGTTGTCTCTGATAGGAATTGAACATGTGAAGTGTTTCCTTTTATGGGCCAATACATGACAAAGATTGCATAGTGATTATGAGTGAATACTTAATACTAATATCTGAATAATGTGGTTATAATTGCAATAAATTATGAAGATGGAATCACAGATTACAGTTACAGTTGTATCAAATGTTATGCGGAGCGTTTGGACTTGGAAGTTCATAAGATCATGTCGAAGGGGTTGGTCGGAGGCTTAAGATGATGGTAGACACAAAAGAGGTCATGAGACATGTGGCAAGCAATGTCATCACACGTTAATCAACAAAAATTATATGTAGATGGGGAAAGGGTCATCTTCACCTAATCACTTTATATTTCTGTACTCTTTTACTTCTCATCTTTGCTTGGAAGCCTTTTTAGCTTGGAATTTGATAGAAAAAGATGGTTGGTGAATGGTGCTATTGTTCCTTACTCACCCTTTAAAACTTATGATTGACTGCTGGCAATTAAAGTGAATTTGTGGGCAATAGGCATCATTGTTTGGATTGAAAATATATTCCCAACAAGATTGAGATTGAGGGGTGCGCATCTTTTATGTATACTTAGCTCATGACTTTATGGTTCTACAGTGTAATTCTCTTCGCTTTTTCCTCCACCTTTTTTCTTTTTCTTTTTTCTAGAGAAAGAGAGAGCCATGAACAAAGGGTTAAAAGAAAAGAAGAACGAGAAACATGATCGCATGGTGAGAAAATTGTCATGTCGTGTAAGGGAAAGTGGGTGCAAATGTGCTGGGAAAGGGAATTTTGTATTTTGAGAGAGTAAATGGATGACAGTCCAAGCACAATTAAATTGAATTGATGGCACTGAAAGATCCTCACTACACTACACTATACTCCCTTTCATCTTTACCATTTATGCATTCTCTTCCTTTTCAGTACTTTTCGTGTTTATTTCCCTACATAATGTTTATATATACTTAACCTCTGCTTGCGATGTTTGTTCTGCACAAATTCCAAATCTTGACTCCTCTTATAGAAAGTCCCATCTTATTCTTCTTTTGCTTCTTAGCATTTTACACCTTTTATAGAATGTCAAGAATTTAACTAAACACTCAGCACCCAAAGCCCCAAGCGCTTCATGCCCCACTTCCAACTCTGTAACATGAATCATCTTCACTTCCATTAGTGGAAGTATGCATGTTTGATAAGTTTCCCGCCAAAGGACACAGAATAAAAGGAGCTAGTTCAACTTTTTCGTCACAAATACACCACAATGTGCCCTCTTTTCAATTATTTCCTTGACAGAAAAAGAAAAATTTATGAAAAGAATGGATCTTATGACCCAATTTCCAGTATACGTCCAAAACATTTTTCAAATACTAATGATGGCTAATAAAGTAAAACCCACCGAGCATAATAGGCTAAAGAATGGATGGAATTAATGCTTGGATTTTCTGAATGTATGAACAGAATTAAAGGTGACATGGTGTATTGATAATCAACATATGATGATGATCCTCTTGAACTTAAATTAACTACGGTAGATCCTAAAGTCCTCGACCAATGAAGTCTGGGGTTAGATTCAGTATCCTTAAAGAATGCAAGTTGACAAAAACTGTACTCCACCGCAAGAAAGGTAAAACTAGTCACATTTCTCTATGAAAAATGAGTCAAAAAAGAAGTAGACGTTTGATTGAACATAAAAATTTCTTCTTTTTGCCAGTTCCGAGTTGTTAACAACTGTTCAGGATCTGTGCATTAGTTGCTTGTGAGGGACAGTCGCGAATTGACTGCAAATTCACTTCCTCAGCTTACCAGAGAAAAAGAGAGAAAGATATGGACAGAGGACCAAAGACTAGAATTTCATTTCAAGATTGCCATGATCTCGGAGTAGAAGAGCCACAGTTTACTACATATTCAAATAGTTGTATACTCTTGCAGAGATGAGATCATGAATGTCAGTCTAATCTAGAAACTTTGTCCATCTATAAGTTAACAAATATATATGCATGCTTTCATGAGAATGTTGACCCTAAAAACAACTATCTGATTGCAATCTCAGCTTTTGAAACAAAGGTCTCTTTTTTTTAATCAAATCAGTCTTTTTTTCTTATTTTTAGGATGAGTTTGGAGGAACTCGCAAGTTACTCTTTTGCAACTAAAAGGTTATATTTTCGAGTTATAGAAATAGCTTCTTTGTAAAATATAAGGAGAAAGTTATATACAACTGATATCCCTTTATTAACTCTCGTAAAACAAAGAGCCTTATGCATTAAAATTGTTATTGTAGTTAGTCTTTTTTCTTGTATTATTTTTGATGAAGAAGTAGTTTCACAGGTTTGATTTACTTTAAATCGTTCGTTCTATTGGTCCTTTTTGAAGTTGGAAGTAAAACAATTGAAACCTTTTATATAAATAAGACTTTAAACTTTCAATTCTAGTTCTCTTATTTAAGGTGCAACTCACTTACTACCTGTGCAAAGTTAATGCGACTCTTAAACCAGATCTTTTTCCTTGCACTATGATCCTAGTATCCAAATCTTGCCAATTTTGTATGTTGTTATGAACTAGGCCACATGTTTTAGTAAAATTTATACGGGGTAATGATTTAGAAAGCTTAGGATTGCTCTTACTATATATGCCACCGATCTCTGGGCCTAATATGATACTCGTTAATGTGATGATTCGACTAAGTGCTAGAAATGCTCCGGTCTTGCTAATGTCACTTGAGCCCAATACCCTTCGTAAGTGACATGAACTTCCCATGCATAGCCACATTTGTCCTCCGAAAGCAACAGATGTGTTTTATTACTGTCGCAATAATTTATGATGGTCACGATAAAGGGGTCTCACCGACAAAAAAATTTCACCAAAAAAAAAGAAAAGAAAAGGCCTCTTCCACATCACGAAAAATGGACATTAGTATTCATTTCTGGTGTGATCCGGCGTGCTTTGGCCAACTAGTGAAGTGTGGAAGTGTTGTCTCATTAACTGAAGTATTCGTTTGCTTCTCTCTTTTAACTTCCACTTTTCCAGTCTGTCTCCTCTTACATTTTCCACATGCTTATTGAGACTTCCAGTAGCTTTTAAGTAACAAGTGCTCTAACTGCTAAAAGCCTGTGAGCCATAAGACTCCTCACTCATCCCAATGCTTGACAGAACCCTTTTAATTCTTACGGTGTCTTCTTTCTATTATAATTATTCCATGCATAATACATATAAACCTCTTCTCAAGTAAGGCTCGTTCTTACGTTAGGAACTGCAAACAGCATTCTCTTCTCTTCTAAAGAAAGCACTCTCGTACGAGGTCCTAACTACCAGGCATTCTTTGGACTCTTTCTGTAATAATGTGAATTTAATACGCTTTTTTTTGTGTAGTTAGATAAAGAATGGTCTACCTGGTGAAGCAAGGTTATTTGATAAGAGGTTGTAGGTTCAAATGACAAGACGAAAAATGCAACTCAACTCTGTTGGAAATTTTCCTTAAGGATTAATAACAATTAATTACGATTTTAACAGTTTTAATAAATTTACAGTTAATCAAATTTAATTTAATCTAAATAAAGATAACAAAGTAGTCCAATAAAAGATTTGTTATGTTGAGCCTATGATAGGAAGGTCTGATATAGATATTATATATATATGATGACGGTATTATGCACTTACTTAAGAAAATCGTGAACGTACAGATTCTTTGACCATTCAGATATTCACGTGTTAAAAAAATTGTAAAAAAAGTCATTAATTAAGAGGTGGTAAGTAACTCTCGTAAAAGATTTTCATAAAAATGGGGTCGTTTCAGTTTCAAAAAACTCGTTTAAAGTTATGAAACTTTAAGTATTTTTCACATTTTTTTCACTTCTTCCCTTTCACATTTAATCCTGAATGCATAATTGAGACTCGTGTTACGCAGCGTAAACTCATCTTAATCTTAAAAAGAATAATTAAACAAGAGCCGACACTATACATATAAAAGAATTCAAAGTTTCGACAGTATATGCTTAACATAAAATGTTGAAGAAAATGTTTAGAAAGGAGTCCACACCATGTAAATAAATTTGAAGTTTCAACAACATATGCCTAATATTTGACCAAGTCCTTTTTTTATATATATTTATAATAGAAAAAAGGCCTCCGAACGATAAATTGGAATCTATAAAATAAGACTAACAACTGTAAACTCCTTGTCGATTTGGAGAATCAATGTGCAGTATAATTTTACTGAGGAATATATTCTCTATGGCACATATAACTGACTTTGAGAGTGTGATTTCTCATATTCTAAAATGAACTTGTGTAGGTGATCACACACTACCTGTGTTAGTTTCTGTGGTCCATAAGCATAATAAATTCGTAACTTCCCGCGTACAAGGTTCAAAACCTGGCTATAGAATTGCAGATGGGAGGCTTCCATGAATTCCAAGGGATCCCATTTTGAAGACGGAAGATGATATTTTTCTGATCTTAAATCTAGTTTACGAGTTCGGAAGACGCGTGAAAGCAAGAACATAAAATAATACTGTGGCAGTGAAGAATACATTTAAAAGAAAACAAAAAAGAAAATTTTGGAGTATCCAACGGAAAATGGTCTTAGTCTCTCACACTTAATCATAGAATTGATTAAAAGTGACCAAAGCCGTTTAAGATCAGGTGATTGTAATTATCCAATCATGTCGGCGGAAGTTCAAATAACCAGTGTCAATTCTTTAGGTACCATTCCTTTCCATCTTTGCCAGGGCACGTACCGGAGCTTTCGTTGGTATTGCTACTATTGTATGTGTACTATAATTTTAAGGTTGTCCTCTTCGGTTTCCCTTTCCCTGACTCCCCACTGTTGAAAAATGGTGTAGTTTCAAGAGATATAAATATATAAATAGGCCATAAACACCGAACTAATGTCATGAGGTACACACCTCAAGCTTGTTTCTAGTTTCTACATCTTAGGCTTATAATAATTGCTTGTTTAACATAGACATGATCTTTGGAGAAAGAAGCAATTTGAACTAACCGTCCAAGCCGTCCAAATACGATTATAAAATAGGTATCTAAGTCGATCATGGCCAAAGCCTGGCGTATTATTCGAGAATAAAACTAATTAATTAGCCAACATCAATACGAAGCCCTTTTCAAGTTTTAATATTGTACGTGACATAGAATAATTAATAAGAAAAAAAGGAGGAAAAGCCACTCACCGCCCACCTTTCATCACCCATCAACTTCCAGCAAACAAATTTTCGTAAGCTTCCCACCATCCCATGACGGTGACAACCTCCCTGATTGAGGACCACTTCACCTCCCCACCTGATCTCTCTCTCTCTCTCACACACACACACTCTTTCATTTACTTATATTTGTGTTTTGTGGTGTCCACGGGCACGTCACAAGGGCCACTTCTTGGTGCCCAACTCTTGCCTTATCTCCTTATCTCCTTTGTTTTCAGTTTTTCCAACTGAAAATGTAGTCTTTCATGTAGAACGAGAGAAAGTATGGCAAAAAGAAAACGAAAGGTAGGCCATCGCTGTTCCTTTGTCCGGTCTCTCGTCCACTTTCCTCTTTTCTTATAAAGCTTTTACGTATATATTAAACAACAATCATGTGAAGAACTTAGATTAAAGAACATAGAGAGAATAGCTATCGATGGCTGATTGAACTAACAATTATTAACTATCAAAAATACTATTGAAACTCTTAGGCTCTTCGTTACAACTGATCAGATTTACTTGCTTATCGAACATAAACAGACTCTCATTAGAGAGAAACCCTTGTGGTTATTCTATCCCTATTTTAACATACCCAACACGTAGTTATATCTCTTTCCTTTATATGCCAGAAATTTTCTCCGGCGAAAAAGGTGGATATGTAACTGAAAAGATCATAAGAACATATTGAACCCCTTTTGATGCAAAAAATAAAGATTATAAACAGTTACAGGAGAACACATCTATTTAGTCGTCTTCGTCGGAGTCTTCCGGAAACTTGTTTAAATCAGGTTTCTCTGATACCATGCGACTAGGGTTCCTTTCTGATGATGCATGGAGAGTTGTTTGCAAGGCGTCGACTTTAGCTCCAACTTCGGTGGCTTTCTTGCGTATGGAAGCAGCCGACATGTCACGTAGCCCGTCTTCTTGGTACAACAAGTCGGGGAAATTAAGCCTCGCAGATGGTCCTCTAAGATAGAAAACGGCGGTATCGTAGGCTCTAGCGGCGGCGATAGGTGTGGAGTAGGAACCAAGCCATATTCTAGACCTTTTATTAGGCTCTCTAATCTCAGCTACCCACTTGCCCCACTTCCTCATCCTTATTCCTCTATATGGCTTCTCTTGTTGCCGTTGTTCTTGTCTGTGCTTTTGCTTCTCTGTGCTTGTCGTCGATGAAGTTGAACTTGAACAACACTCACCTTCCATGCTTTTCTTTCCTTTTTTCTCCCCTTAACAAACTACAAACTACGAAAAGCTTTGAGTTCAGTTTTGGACCTTTTGGTACCTTGAACCCAGAAAGATTCTGATTTTTTCCCAACCCTAGAAAACTAAAAACGGCTGCTTAACAAGCTTACTCCTCCTATATATAGGACTATAGGAGATAGGAGGAGTGGTAACAAAGTTAAAACACATAAGAAATAACCATGTATTTAGAAGGAAGGAAGCCTAGTTTCCTACTTGGCTGCTAGTCTGTCGCCTGGGCAAGGCCGCCACGTTGATCTTCTCTATAAGATAAATCCAAATTTGGCCGACATATTCCATCATCTTACACCTCCACAACTCTCTCGCTCTTAAATAGTAAATGTTTTTTATTTTAAAGTGTAAGCCTACAGATAAAATTAACTCTTTTGAAATAAAAATCTATAATATTTTTACAATTATGGAATTTATTGGGAAAAAAATTTGGAGGAGGATAATCATATTAAATAGTTAAATTATGATATTTATATGATGTCATGGAATTCATGATTTGTTATGAACGTGACTAGCTTTTGATCTCCCAAGTAAAATCTGGCACCGGAGTCTAGGAAAGATTAAAAGAACAGAAGATGCCGACGTAGCTTGTCATGGGGAGCTGAGTGCCGACGTGGATGCTTACGCCTCTAGCACGCAAACACTTTGAGTTATACTCACACCAACGTGGTTCTACAAATTACAAGAGCTCCTTCTTTCCTTTTGTTTGTCAATCATAAATTAAGATAAAACACACTTGGTTTGTTTGATATGGCAATGATGGTTCTAGGTTGTGGACAAGTGGAAGCGAGAGATGAGAGAGAACGAGAAAAGAGAGTTTGGGTCGAAGGGTAAATTGGTAAAAATAATATTATATAAGAGGAGGGTCGGTGGTGGATGGATGCATCAATGAATTGGCAGTTTTAGTGTACGAACGTGACTTTCTCTTCACGCAATAAGGATTCAAGGTAGTGGTCGTACCGTCGTAGCCAGAGGTTAGAAGATTTTGTTTTTTCTTCTTGCGAGCGTCTTAGTCTTAGGTCTTAGCAATTATAAGAAAATGACATTAGGAGTTACCGTCGTGAGTTTCGGTGCGTAAATTTATGGGATTTGTTGCCATGTCACTTTTCAGATTTATAATAATTCCTATTAACTACATGTTCGACTTACTATAATGAATTGGCTTTTTCCTTTCTGTGACAAACCCTATGAAGTTCGGATCCTTAGTAGCATGGGATACATGTTTCCTTGCAACATTCTTATTTCCACAATGACAATAATATAATTCTATAATTAATATTTATATTGATTACAAAATTATTTTTATGTAATGATCTTATGTGTCATTTGTTATTGTAATATAGTTTCCGATGTAATTTTAGGAACTTAGTCTTAAAAATAATAAGTACAAAAGGAGATCATTTGAGTTAATAATTAAAGAGATTATGATATTGCAAATTTATAAACCAAATGAGTTAGGGTTGAGATTTCACTCAAATTTTCAGTAGGTCAACCGTAGATATGATTTAAAAAGTTAATAACATGCTGGTATTATTTTTTCTTTAAAATATAACCTGTTTGATAATCACTAATGAAAGAATCAAAATAAAAATAGAAATAATAATAAAAGTGAGAATGAAATTACTAATTATGTATAATATTAAACAAAGTTAATAATTATGTTAATATTTTTATTAAATACTAAAAATATTGATAAGAAATGTTTCACTCATATTTAGTTAATAATTAATTAAAATATTTTATATTTTATAAATAAATAATAAAAAAATTTTAATTTTAAAATAATTATGAATGATTTTTATTATAAGAATAAAAGCATCAATGGAATAAAATAAAATAATTATTAAAAAATTAATATAAAAGATTGTAATATGAGATTTTGAAAATAATATTATGATAAGAATCAATATCTTAATAATATTTTATCTCTTATTTCAAATTTTTTATTTTACCCCGTAAGAATAAAAGTTTATAATTGTTTAAGATTCATTTTATTTTTTTCATTCCCAATTTTATCAACTATCATTAACCAAACATAGAGAATAAAAGTAAATCTATTGATTTTAATCAACTATAATATAAGATTAACTGGAAGATAATTTTGCTTTTTTTCCTTTTTCTTTTCTTTCTCAAGTTAAATAACTTTTTAACAACATTTCATTGGCACCATTAATTAATTACAGGGTAATTAAGAATTACGAATTCAATGAGAAATTATAATTTAGACACTAGGCTTTTTTAATAATTATCAAAAAATATTAATCATAATACAACGTTAGAGCTGTATATATAAGAATATTCTAAGTGTGTTTAACATATCATATGCATATCAAATAATAAACTCACGTAGCATGATGATTTCAGTTTATGCATATAAAAACATCCTTACAAATGTGAGTGTTACGTAATTATTTTCAAATTATTAAAATTTAAGAAATAAGTAAACAAATAATAAAATAAATATTTATATTTGTAGTCACTAAACACTTAATTACCAAAAGCGATAAGTTAATTTTGTGTTATCTGGAGAGGTTCTGAGTTGAAATTGTAATTAGGGATTATCTTAAGCAGTAAATAGCAGAAGATGAGCACCCACCCGTTGATTTTGTCTCTACAATGTCAAAACTTTGGAGCTCCATATTAATTACTTAATCCATAAGGTCGGTGTTGTCATGTAGTGGGCATGATTGAAGGACAAGAGCAGACGGGACATCAAAGAATGTAGGCTACAGTTGATCAAGTGGTTGCCTTTGGGTTTATGTAAATATGTTTATAGATATAACTTACCGTACAGTTCGTTGACGAAGTAGAATACTGATAAAGGATATTTCATCTTTTAACTTTTTTTTCTTATAATTAGCTTATACTTGTAAATACTTGTTTCTTAAAAAAATTAGCCTAAGCTTTGTTTTCTACTTAACCTTATTATTATTATTATTATCATTATTATTAGTTATTCTTTTCATATTATTTAGTTTATTATTTATTTCATATTTTTTACTTTTTATTTTTTATTTTTTTGCTTTCTCTCTTATTTCTTTTCTTCTTCTTCTTATGAGTTATTTGGAAACAATCTCTATACTGTTTAAAAATAAGGCTATGTATGCGAGATTTATAATAATTGTTATTTGAGAGTAATGAAAAAGTTCACAATATAATATAATAAAATGTTATTTAGATGATAAGTTTACAATGTAATAGAGTTTAAAGTTATTTTTTATTTTACATTACATCATAAACTTCCTAAACTAAAATTTTTTTATTTTTATTATTTAAAATAAAATATTATATAATATAAAACATTTCTTTTTCATCTTATTTCATTTCATTATTAAGTCACAATAATTTTCTTCCCGCAACCAAAGTTTTGGACTTTTGTGGAAGTTTGCTTCAGAGGCAGGAGGGGGATGCTTGCAATCAGGCCGAATAGATTTGTTCCTATCCTAATTGCTCAACTAGGCGATTCTGTCGGCAGAAGGTAAGTTAAAATGCATCAGATAATGGTTCACGAGATCACTACTTTTCACCCGCTGCGTAGATTTGATCCGTCAACAACCTTGTACAACACATTATGAATTTCATCCGTCAACAACCTTGTACAACAGATTATGTCGTACACTTGCTGAGCATGGATTACACCTCTTATACTAATTATTACATCTCTTGTACTAATTATAATATTTTTATCATATATTTTTAATTTTGTGTATATATTTTATATAAATATATAAATAAAATTTAATAAAATATCGATTAAACTAATTCTAATATGTCCATTAAATTGATTCATTTAAATAGGTGTTTTATGAATCATTTTACTAAAAGGTGTAAGTAAATTTAAGACCATTAACCTTATCTCGAGTTTTGGTTAGCAAAATAATATCAGAGTTAATTTATATCCATGACGTGCCTAGTTCGAATCTCAGCGTTAAAATATACGCTTCGACAAGGGATTGACTTAAAGGTAACAGAAACGTGGTGGGTATAAATAAATTTGGGACCATTAACCTCAACTCAAATTTTGGTTAGCAAAATTTTCATACCATCATTCCAATGATTTAATACTTGAAAATATTCAAAGAACATTTCGAAGGTTAATCTTCTTGCTTCCTTATGAAAAGCCTTTTTTCCTAATTATTACATCTCTTGTATTAATTATAATATTTTTATTATATTTTATTAAATTTTGTTGATGTTTCTCGTTAGTACCCAGTACCCAGTACCCAGTACCCACTACGCCAACAACGTCGTTAAAACCCTAGTGGAAACGAGACACCGTGAATAACCAATTACTCCTAAGCACTAATCCATATCTGCAACTTCTCATTCTCAATCCCAGCCCACGAGAACCTCTCCCCAAGCGCTGTCTTCGTTTCCTTGCAGGGTCTTTCTGTCTCCCGAGCTCGTGATGTTGCTTGGCATGTTCCGTAGCGCTGCGACGGAACGGCGAGACGTTTTGTCATTCTTCGACGAGCCACGCGGAAGTTGGTGGAGAAAGAGAAGCGGAGTTAGGAGCCGTTGTTGTGTTCCAGATGTTTGTCATTTAACACCACCATAGCATACGCTTGGATTTGCTGATAATCACTTCACATGAATGGGTTTGGGCTGCAACGACTGTAACTAAGCTCCAGCTCGTCTTTATTATGTGTTATTTAAAATGAGGATATTTAATCAATTAATTCATATGATTAAATTTCGTCCCCTTAAGCAAACTCCATCAACCAATCATTTCTTTCCGCCAACTCCTCTCCGAAGGGATGAAGCAATGGGCCTATTTGTCGTTAAGTCGGTGTGACCCTTTTTTTAGAAGCCCATCCAAGTAGCAGTCCATAATGTGTTCAAGGGCCTGATCTTTCCCAGAAACTAGACGAGCTTTTAACTCGGATCAGATAATATTTTGATGGACAATGGAAAATGTTTGCGTTCGATCCAACCAAAAACATAGAAGAGCACAATCTTGTTCTATTCGCTTACATTGCTCCCAAATTTTGTCTCTGTTCTTTCCTTAACTTTGTCTTTTCGCTGTAATAAATGCACTCCCACCTCAAATTACCGAATTATGACATATCAGCTAACGCCAAACAGAAATCATTATTAATGTTGTTTTATTTTTATATTAATGATGAATGGCATTGACCTCCGTTCAAGCGTTCAACCTTGGTGGGCTCTCCGGGTCCGGGGTCAGTCACGCTTCTAATGTTTAGCTTTATTGACACCGATACTTGGACTAATACGACGCTGTATTTTGACAATACATATCCTTTCGTATAACATAGCGTATTAGCAATAGCATGTCACAGTTCCTTGTCCTTTTCACTCGCCGCCAGGTGGATCCTGAGGTTGGAAAACGTCGAAAATGGAGGACTCGTCGTCTAACAAGACAAAGTTTTTATATGCCTTATCCTTAATAAAGACAAATAAACTTTAAATACCGTAACTATACCTTCTGTAACAGTTTCCTCACCCTGGGGGTGACACGTCCACTTGATAGCATCATTACTACTGAGTTGGCTTTCCCCCAAAAGCAAAGCAGAGTTAACACCATAAGATTAACTGCCAGTTAGACAATTAACTACCCAAAACTACTTCAAGAAAAAAACATCCAATGTTCCGGCGTTCAATTTTTTTGCGTCTGGCAGCTGTTTCAAAATGATTCATCATCCCCTTGTTGATTCTCAAAGTCCCGTAAATGTTAAGACATGAAAGCAGAATTTAAGAGTTGGTCATGGGGACCTGTGCCTTTCTAGAAGTGCTCACGTCAAACACCAAAAGCATGACCTTGTTTTTTATTCACCGTATCTTATCTCTGATTCTTCTTATTCAAAATTAAATGACGAACGCGTTTTTTAATGTACGAGAATATGTCGGTTAATTTAATAAAATACTAAATTGACTAAAAGAAAAAAGGAGGAAAAGAAAAGGAAAACGTTCTTAATGAACCTTTAATTTCCGCAACTTCTCTCTTGTCTTTCACTCTTTGCCTACGCCACCCTCCTGCCTTTCTTGAACCAGTCTAGTCTTCGCCTTCTTCATGTCTCGTTCTGCCCTTCTATTTCTCCAACTTTGATTTTCGTTTTCTGTAAGAAAGGTTCTGCTAAAAACGTTCCTGTTTCTTCCCAACAAATTTGTCGAGAGAATTGCAGAAAAGATTTGAACTTTATTTCAGGGAACCGAAGACATGCTCCTAATTTTGGTGGTGGCAGGGTCGGTTGTATTTGTTGCAATCTTGCTTATCACGGTAATTTGGCGATTTTATTGGCTCAAACAACGTAAAGATGTTTCTGATAAGACAAGAACTAGAGCTGAAAGCTTGGGAGATGGGATTGGAAAGCTTCAACAAGGAAGTAGTCCGTATCATCATCAAGTTGGTGAATTTGACAGCAAAAGAAGAGGGAATTATTATGCATTCAGACGAGCAGTGTCAACCAGGCCTTTTTTTAGTTGGGCTGATCATCCTACTCTTATTACCGACGCCGTTGAGAATGGATGGTCTCGGTTTGCTTTCACTGCTTTCATGTCGTCTCCGTCGTCAAGGTCATCGCTTTTAGGCTTATGCGCGGTTGGTGATTATGTTAGAGAAGCGGAACCAGAAATTTGTTGGGAAGTGTCTCAAGGGTCAGCTGATTTCCTGCAAAAGATCAGGCTAAATTCTGGGATAAGAAAGGTCAATATAAACAGTCCTTTCATGTCTGCAACTTCTGTGATTAGAACTGCTTTGCCTTTACCAGGTCCTTCGTTGGGCAGTTCAGCTTTTCCACAAGAGGCATATTTTGAGGTAACAATTGTGTACTTTCATGGAGATGATCAGGAGTCTGTTGCCAAGGCTAAGGAAGGTGAAAAGACTAAACTTATTCAAGAAAATTCTAATGCGAAAGGGAATTCTTCTGACTCTCTACTGCATGCCAATAAGAGTCATAAAATTAGCAAGATTGAGGAAACCAAGATAAGTTGTCCTGATGACACCAAAGAGAAAATGGTTGTGATGTCTTTGGGGCTCACCACTGGAGGCTCTCTCCCTTTGAAACTTCCGGGAAGCTATTTGGGATCAATCGGATTCAATTCAAACGGTTCTGTGTTTCTTGATGGTAACGTATTCTGTATCACTCTGTTTTATCCGTCATCTCTTATCTGTTATCAGAACCAGCAAGATCATCTTTTTTATTCAAAGAATTACCGTTTAGTAACTTTCCTGTATGCGCTTGTTGGTAGTGGAACCTTTTGAACTAACAAACCAGTTACTGGTTTGGCAACTTAGAGGCAAATTCTAACCACTAGTTTCATATTTGCATCTCTGCACTGAAGTTGCCAACTAAGTAATGGACTCTCGCATAAGATTACTAGTGAAACTTTAACGAAAGAGGTCCATGACCAAGATTTGTAATTGGTAGTTAAGTTCAGGAGCTGTTGACACAATATATGACATGGTTTTCATTAACTTAGTGGCACCTTGTTTATAGCACTAAGATATGGTGGTTTGATGCAATAGTTAAGTACACACAAAGAGTTATCTCCAACTGATTAATTATCTTTCAGGCACAAAACTCGCAGTTGAAACTGAGAAAGCAGAATGGGCAAAGGCCGAAAAGGTAATTGGTTGTGGATATGATCCCAGGCTAAAGAAAGTCTTTTTCACAGTGGACTCGGAGCTTGTGCATGTAATTCATTGCAAAACAGAGGAATTCGGGTCTCCTCTTTACCCAACAATTGCAGCTAACAGTGACATAACGGTTCTTGTAAATTTTGGCCAAAGTGTCTTCAGTTATGCCCCGGCAAATACTCAACGGACGCCAAATCCTTGCTTTATCGGTCCTCTCGCGAATTCACCTGCCTTGGGGTACGACGACAGCAAAGAGTTGTTTTCAATGGGAAGGATTGACTCTCAATGGATGAACAGGAGTTCAACAAAAGGTAGCCACTTTAGTAATGGTACTAACAACAAAGGGGTTGACTTTGATGAGGAGTCGGAAGCTGATCTGTTCGAGATTGTGTTGGAGGGTAATACTGGAAGATCTCCCAGTACCATTTTGCGTCAATAACCATTAACAAATTTTTTGGCAGTGGCATGGATTTGGTGTAAATGGGTTTTTCAAGATTTTCAAAGTGCCTTTATCATTCCAAGTTAACAACGTACAAGGGAGAAGGTTTTTGGGATGTACAGACAGAAACAGGGATCTATACATTTGTCTGGTACGGGTCCTTTCTGAGGTTCAATCATGACATGGTTACTTGTACAGCTGAAGTTTATACTCATTCAAAAGTCGTGCTCGTTGGTCCGAGAACAGTTTGCTGGAATATTCTCAAATTTTTTCGAGGAAATCGATAGGGTCAGAAATAGCTCCTATAATTTCACATATTTTTATTATTAAATTTTTAAAAATAATTTGTTAACTATTTATAAAATTGATAAATTAGGCATATGATAAAGTTTGTATAATTATTTTAAAAATAAAATATAACGAATTATATCTTTTATCTTAAAAAAACTATAGGAAAATTTGATACTCGGTCCTTGCAAGTTATAGTATTCTAGTTCATTTTTCTCATTGACTAGCCAATTCAGTGGAGAGGAACAGAGCAACTTCAAATCCTTTTCGTTTGAAGATTGAGTCTGTGCCATATGAATCATCAACATCCCCAACCCGAAGAAAACAGCCTCGTCACTGTAAGTCAAATGGGTTCCGGTTCAACAAGGGCGATAGGCATCTAATCAAAGAAGAAGTATTTTATTTTATATTTCTTTGAACACCAAAAAATAATTGTCAATATTTACGGTCTTCATGTTTTTAATTGTTTTATGTTCTTCCTCTTTTCTCAAAAGAAGTTTATTTGAAGGAAATCGCATTTTACTGATAAAAGAGTGACTTTGAGCTTTGAGGAAGAATTGCAAGCACATATATAACGACTGATGTCTCCGGAGGATATCAGTTGCCTTCCATCTATAGTGTTTGATATCGATGAAGGCTTGGGATGCAATTATCATATATGAAACAGTTCCAATCCTTATCAGAATAAATTACTAAATCTATCTGGCATATTAGATAATATTTTGTCTTACCTAACTCTACAGGAGGTTATGTTCTTGTCATTATTTAACAAACTTGGGCCTGATTTAAGTGTGATAAGAGACCTTCAAATGCCTGTGGAGACGGACAAGCAAAGCAAGGCTTCCATCAGCGATGACTTAATATCTAACACCATCCTCAACACATCAATAATGTTGTTAGCATTCCGTAGCTATTCTGTGAGGTGAAATCAATGCTCTGAATGGCAACTATTAAGATATTTGTTGAGATATGTTATTAATTAATTTTGGGCATTATTTGTAATTAAACATAGTTGGATATATTTGAAATTTCATTATGATAAGAAATTTACTTGAAGAGAAGATAGCACGAGGGATAAAATCCTAGAGAAGATAGGATTTATTTGTGACAAAATTACTATGACTTTATTTGATAAATGACTTATAAGTTATTTTTTGACGGATCGAAAAGTTTTAACAGTTTGACTATTTCAAACCGCTGATAATTATGTTTGGTAATTAGTTGATTGAGTTAGTAGATTGAACCCAATCTGCTAATTTTGAAAATGTTACTATGAGGAACGTTTTCTTCCAACGACTAAGAAATTAAGGGATTAAAAGACTATTATATCAAAAAGTTATAACAAATTACTCAAAGAGATAGAGATAGACATAAAGATAGAGATATAGATATAAATTTGACTTAATTTATATAAATTTTTAAAATTTAGCCATTAAATTAAAATTTTAAAATATTTAATAGTAAATTAAAATTTTAAAATATTTAATATTAAATTAAAATGTTCAAAAATTAAATACTTTTAAAATTTTATCTCTAATTATATTACATTAATTACTTTTACATAGAATCGAAATTTAGGTCCCTTTTATATCAATATTTAGCATATAATATTATTATCACTTGTATATTGGTTTAATTCAATTCAATTTAATATAAAATTAGTAAGTCTAATTTAAATTAATTATTTTTATCTAAGTTTAATTTTTAAGAGGTTAATATAAACATTTTTAAAAAATAATTTTATTTTAATTTAATATATTAAAAAATATAGTTTCAATTTTGAAAATTTTAAAAAATAAAATTAAAATAACAAAAAATTTATATTTCTCAAATTAGAAATTAAATCGATATCATTTTTAAAGACCCAATTTTATATTAAACTCGTTGGTGCTGCATTTGAAGAAAACTCCTGATGTGATCCAACCAAACTCATTATCAAGCTTATTTTTAATAGTATTTTAGTGATCTCTAGAGTTCTTCAGTTAAACCTTGCCAATTTAAGAGGATCTCGAGAAGTTTTTAATCGAATTCATTTATCATTGAGAAGTTGTATTGAGAAGGCTTTCGGTATTCTTAAGGCTTGATAGAAGATATTGGAGAAAATGACGGTGTTAACTTTTTTTTGTTTTTTCTAAATTCTTATGAGAATATTCAAAGAATTACTAAGATTTAAACAGCTAATACTCATGTCCTTATAAATCTTTTTTAAAATCATACCCTCATAAATCACTTTACACATAAACGACTAATCTTAAATAACTAATTTTATCAAACATCATTAAATAAATCGCTGATGTTATCCACTAGTCAAATCAGCTATATTAATTCGTTGTTAGCTAACCTCTAATAGAATCAGTTAATAATTAATACAATCCTCTTATTGTCAAACAGGGCTCATGTCTTATAAAAGATAATGTGGAGATTTTTTGGGTGATTTTTGGAGTTATCTTTGGTAGCTACGTTTCGGTGATTGTAGTTATCTTTGGAAGCAGATTTTGTAGGAATGGAGTTATCCATGGCAACTGCATTTCTTTATGTATGCGTGACTTTTTGGACAGCTGATATTATTGTTTTTGTGTGGAAAAAATGACAGTTATTTTATGTTAAATGTGCAACTGTATTTTGTGATATTTTAGTGATGAAACATATATCAAATTGATGATTTGTGTGGCTGTGTTTTTGTTAATATGCTTCAGTGATTTATAAGATTTTGGCAGTCTATGTTGCGTGAGATATGATGATTTTAGTAGTCATATGTTAGAGGTACTTGTGAGATCAATTATATATTTGATTGAAGATTGGTGGGGTTGTTGTGCGTGTGGGCTTTCAGTGATTGATTACAAGGTTTTGTTTATGAAAAACATACAGTCTATCTATTGATTTGAGCAGCTGTGTTTTTGGTATTCTTCAGTGATTAATTATATGTTCTTATGATGGTTTTTATGATTGATGTTGTTGGGTTTCTTCAATGATCAATTACATGATTTATTGATATTTCTTGGCTGCTGTGTGATAGGGTATTCACAAATTGACTACAAGGTTCATAGCGGATGTTATTCTACAACTTCTGATCATTTCGATTGATTAAGCTGCACATTTAGGGGAGTGTTTTTATCTCAAGTGTTTTCTTTGTTTATGTTACTTTTGATTCAATGACTTGAGATATTTTAATTCTCATCTTATTATCAATCATTGTTGAGAAAATCCTTTATTAAAGTTAGCACGAGGTGGTCATGCTATTCGGAGTGATATACTTTCACGGGGTATGAGTATATGAGAATAGTGTTAAGGGATGAGTGTGTTGACTCAGTAAAGCCTTGGGTAAAACTATTGTATCACAAGTAAATGTTGATTAAGTTGGGTGAAGGCCCCTGCAAACGTAGGCAAGGTATGCTGAATTGCATTACCAAATCTTGGTTGTTGATTTGTTTATGTTGTGTTTAATTTTTCTGTTTGTGTTTTTCTAGAAAATTGACAATTATTAACACAGTTGCTTTGTATTAAGCAACCGACATATACAATTCAAAGCAAAAGAGGAAGAACAGGATATTTACGAAACTACATCTTTCGAGACTCTCAATTGGTATCAGGGCCTAGTCCACCTAATCAGAACTTGGTACGTTAAGTTGGTGTAGATTGTTGTTTCACAATTATGGCTACAAAAGAAGGGGTATTAATCACTAGGCCACCGTTACTAGATGGTTCCAATTACCCTACTTAGAAATCAAGGATGAGAGTATTTATTCAAGCACAAGGAACCAAAGCATGAAATTCAGTTTTAAATGGCTAGACACGTCCAATGACGATTAAAGGTGAAGTGGTACTTGAAGATCCATCTGAACAAACAAGGGCTGAAGAAGAGGGAGCGGTTGATAACTCTCTAGAAATATATGCAATCTTCAATGATGTAGATGAAGGACGCTTTAGCTTGATATCAGCTTATGAATCAGCAAAAGAAGCATGAGATACATTACAAACAATAGATGAGGGGTCAAAATCAATGATAGCTTCAAAACTTCAAATGTTGGCCATTAAATTTGAAAAGCTTAAGATGGAGGTGAAACTATTAAAGACTTTCATAAGTGACTGCATGATATTGCCAATCACTCACATCAATTTAGGAAGAAGTATTCAAATATGAAATTTGTTAAGAAAATACTAAGATCAATACCTCCTAGATTCATACCAAAAGTTGCAGCCATTGAAGAAGCCCGTGACATTAATGAGTTATAAGGTAATTGAGATTCTCACAAACTTTGAGATGAACTTGTTGAGAGATAAGCATGAGAAGAACAAAAGGTTGGCTTTGTAAGCTGAAGTTGCTAAATCCATGAATGATTCAGGAGAGTAATTTAATGAAAATAATGATATGGTGTTGCTAATAAGAAATTTCAGCAAGTAGGTAAAGAAAGTGAAGAAAGATAGACTTGAGTTCAGACAAAATGCTAGGAGTTTATCAAACAACAATTTCAAATAGTAAACAAAAACTCAAAGAGGTGAAAGGAAAGTAAAGAAGATCCAATGTCATAAATGTCAAGATTTTGGACATATGCAAGCGGAATTTGCTAATACTCTTAAGAAGAGAAAAAGGAAGTCTTACATCAGCACTTGGAATGAAAACGAATCTGAAAGTGAGTATGGCAGTGAAGAAGAAATTATAAGTAATCATGTTGTGTTGGTTGATCTAAACAATAAAAGTTCAATTGCTTCTTTATTAACAACCAGTTAAGAAACTGACGATGAAAATATAGATGTTTCAGTTTTAAACTTAAATTCAGATTATGAAAGTGACATCTACAAAATTTAAAAAGGAAGACATCTACAAGGTATATGAATTAATGTATGCCAAGTAGGTGTAAAAGTGTAAGCTGAATGAAAAGCTAAAGAGGGAAAATTTAGTCATGAAGGATGTCATTCATGATCTAGAGATGATGTTGTTGTCAACAACATATAAACTGTAACACCCTACTCCTGCTGGACCTGAACCCGACATCGATTGTGATATCAGAGTTCGTGCCCCGCGAGGGTGGCATGTTAGAGCACTCGATCACTCTGAAATTGGTATAATTTTTTTTAAACCACAAACATAAAGTACAGA
>JANZXP010000006.1:4390439-4408090 GCA_027576715.1 Erythroxylum flavicans
GCCAATTTATTTCCAATTCTCCAAGTATGATTCTTTAAAAACATAATTACGTCATATGGAATACATGTTCAATGAAACATGCCAACTAGGCTACAATTTGAGACCTTACATAGCACATCTAGAGGCAAATGATCGATGGATGGCAAAGGTACTAGTATGGATCCTAGGACATTTAGGAGTCATGCTACCACATCCACTTATGCGAGCCGCGACATCGTCACTAACTGCTTAACATCCAAATCCTCTAGCAACTACAGAGACAACATCACCCAAGACATTTAAGACGCATACACTCCTATTACACGGACATATCTCTAGATAAAGGTAGATAATGAACAGATGGATGACTATATATTAGAATCTTTACATGATAAAACTAATATTATATTATTTATTTCTTTTATTTGTTCATTATAAATATATTAAATCACAGTTTTTTATATTAATAGTTGAATTATTTTCCTTTTATTTTTAATGCTTTATTTTGTTTTTTAAGGATGATAAGGGACAAAGATGTCCCTGAAAATACAAACTTTTCGATAATTAATCAGGAAAGTACTAGTTCTCTTTACTTCTTCTTTATGTTTATTATTTTTCTATTCTTTTCCAGACTTTCTTATATACATTAGGGACAATGTATATCTTTAAGTACGGGTAAAAGGGCATAGTGATTTTGGTCATGGATTTAATTGTGACTTAAGTATTTTTTTAATCTTTATATGGAGATTTAAGTTTGGTTGAATCAAAATTTTATATGATCTTTTTTATGCAATTGCCTTCATGTTTATTAACCCAAAATCTATCCTTCGCCATACCTTACTAAAACCTCATCGCACCTTAATTGAAAGATCTTTTGAATTTTACCTTTATTTTATTTTATAATGGTGGAAATGTGATATGTTAGCAAACTTATGGTTAAGAATCTTTCTATATATTAATTTGAAAGTTTTGTTAATGTTCATCCTAAATACTTTGAGTGAATATTTGGTGTTAGGGTGTTGAATTATATGGCACCTGATTTTATAAGGGTTATCAAAATATCATTTATGTTTTTAGTTTGTGAAAATTTATTATATGATTGTTTAAGTCTAATTGTAATTTGATTTGATTCTTAAAACATGACATTTGAAATGTGAATAGATAGGTTGAGCTGAAGAGGATGGAGATATTAATAAGAGTTAATGAATTGGAATTATTATTCACTTGAGGACATTTTAGTGTGGGGACGTTCATAAGTGATAATTTAGTCTTATTTTTAGTCTCATACTTAATTCATTTTACTTGTTTATTTAAGTATTTTTATTGATTTTAGTACTTAAGATATTCATATTTTGTTTCTAGATCTAATTCACTCACTTGGAGAAAAAAAGAAATGAATTCGAACAAGCTTGGAGCAGTTTTAATCGAGTTATGAAGTGTACGACATCAACATGGTCGGGTTTGAGAGTTTGGAGGCATGTTAAGTATTTTTCGTATTAGTTAGGAACACACTTGTGTTGAATAGCAAAAAGGCTATATTGATGGTACATGCCAGTGTCTGTGCACGTGCTAGCTTCAGATAGTGTCATGTGTTTATTTAAAGAACACAATCATCATTAAGCTTGTGTTGATGCTCATATATCTCCCAAAATTTGAATTTCTAATTTTAATAGCTAAGATTGAGTGATAAAAGAGAGAAGACTTTATGGAAACACAAGGGAAATCCTAGACTAACAAAAGGCACGAGAAACAACTAAGAAAACCTCTTTAGAGCAGTTTTTAGCAATTTAGAGTCAAGTTTTTAGAGATTTTAAGGATTTCAACTATGTCATCCTTGATTTTCAGCTTTTCTTTTATGTTTGGTGTTTTGTTTTCTATGATTATAAGATAAATTCCTTGTGGCATTTAGATTATATGAACCTCATGATGGATCTTGTAGTGACTTTATTTTAATTTAATTTATCATTTAGTTCTATTGAGATTCAATTATTTGTTTTTCTTTACTTTTGAATTAATATTATCGATATATTGATTCATGTATGATTTCATGCAATTAAGATTGAGAAATCTAACGTATAAATAAATCTAGCATAATTGAAAAGAATTGCATGCAAATCTAAAGATATGTTGACATAAGTCTTCCAGATTAGAGTTACACCTAATAGTGAAATTCATAAATTGATTAATGCAATGCTAAGAGTTTTAATTAGAAGCATAATTGAGAATTTTTGCAGCCTAATAAACTTTAGATTAAATTGATTAATGAAATCACCATTGCATGAGAAGTCTTAGAGGGATTCAAATTGTAAGTATCATCATTTTATTGGTTGAGTTTTTATTCTTTTGCTATTCTAGTTTATTTGATTGTGTTGCTTTGTCATTAACTTATTTTCTTTTATTTAAAACATAATTTATCAAAATCACCTTGATTGTCAATTAAATAATAGACAAAAGTTATTAATAGTACTTACAGTCCTCATAAGATCAACCCGTACTCACTAGTATTAACTTCAGCTATACTATGCACTTGTGGATAAAACAACTTAATTCATAACATTACCATCATAGTGTTATGGTATTTTTTGAATAGGGTTCTAATATTTGCAATATAAATTAGTGAACTTACAATATTGATTTGATGTATTTTTTTTGTAATATATAAGTTCTTCCTTACTATAGAGTTAATGCCTTCTAGTTATCTTAGAGAAGTGGTTAAGCATTTAAGTTTTGTCTCATCTTCTTATGGTAACGAAGTTGAACTATAGAATATTTTCAAGGTATTTTTAGATTGCATCCCTCGACAATTTCATAACCTAATCTAACAAATTAGTAGTTTCATTCTTCATTAATCAATTTGTGAATAATCTCCGTGAAGAATGAACCTATATTTTATCATAATGTTGCATTCAACTTTGATATTCTATAACTTAGGGTTATGTAGCTCCAGAACCTTAATGCGACTAACACTACTGAGGTCTGAGAGTTGCAAGAGCTATTCTCAATTAATTGTCTATCATTTAGTAACCCAATCCATCAAACAACAACAAAACAAAAGCAAAAATAACCCCCGATATAACAAAGGAAGCAACTGAGAAAAGGCAAAGCACGAGTTATGGAGTGAGAGAAAGGTAAGGTTTTGGGTACGTTGTTAGGAGAGTGTTGTGTTAAGTACACGTGACATATGAAAATCGCTTTGCATCCGAATGAACAAGCAAGTCTAATGAAACAAGATGAAGATAGAGTTATGGTGACCAAAAGTACAATGTTGTCCTAGTGACATTTAAAGTGCCTACCCGGTTCTGTTTAAAGTTAATATAGACATGGTCCCAAGAACTAAAATCTATAATGTCGTGGCCGAGCATTGTGGATCAGGCCCGATGAAACTACACCAGTCCCTAATCAATTTCATACTTACAACTGATTTGAGTTCTAAAATCCAAGAATAATAGAGCAGGCCCAATTTGTGCAGGCTCAATTGTTTCGTCTACAAATCCCTGTATCATGCAGCTGCTTCAAAAGCTACGTGATGCTCCATGTCCATGGTCAGGTGATTCAGACATTAGGAGATCATTCAAGTGGTATCAATACATATGTGGTCTTCTATTTGCTTGTTGGACCAATAAATCCCGGCATTGATTGTACAAGAACGAACAACAACAGTGACTGACCTTAAAAGCACAATAATGAAAGGGGTCACAATTCTCAATGGGTTGCGTGGCACTTTCCAGTTGTGGGACTGTCCTGTCATTTTATTAGTGAGTGTTACTTACGGGGACGATTTGCCTGCAGAGAGGAGCCAACCCCACTGACTATTACTAGCTAAGTAAGCATACCCCTTGCCAAGTCCAAATCAAGAGGCACCTACCCCATGCCCATCATGCCGTGTCTCTCTACCAGTCTAGGAATTTTGGATAAAAACACCTTTACGTGGCTTGTAGCAGGTTTTTATCACAGACATTTGATGATGGAAAACAAACGAAAGCATCACATGCACATTTTTGGATTGAGATGTCAATAAAACGGTCCAAGTGATGGTTATACCATTGGAGTCATATGTTTTCTATGAAGTTAAAAAAAAAAAAAAACCTTTGGGATTATGCCAATAAGTGTAAAAGCAATCAGTGCACTGATTAGCAGAAGCTGAGCGGATTGGATGATAAGATATGGCCAAGTTAGTTTTAATAATGGTGTTAATAATTCTTTGGTTAATAAAGAGTGATTAGTGACAGAATGAGAGGGGACAGAAAGGGGTAGGATAGTTTGGATAAAAAGTAAGGATTAGGAATATGTGTCCCGGTGTAAAGTTCAGTGGAAGCATGTGTAATGAACATGGTGTAGAAAAAGTAAGAAGTAGAAAAGTGTTCCAAATGCTAGAATAAAGAATATGTCAACAGCTACCCAAGTAGTTAGTTATTCCTCTCTGAAACTCGAGCAATAAAAAAAGCTACTGCTTTGGGTTGAAATAGGAATCAGTTCCATCCAATCATGTGCTGATATCCTTGATGGCCTAACAAGAAAGCTATATACGGGGTTCCTGTAACTTGAAGGAGGCATTTTGTGTTTCTGAAAACTGATTTCACCTCAATTTTGATTCACAGGAAGGAAAGGGAAAAGCTTGGCAGAATGGGTGTAGGTCCTGAGGAAAGGGCTAGTTTCATGATTCATGATGTTCAATACACGTACAAGAAATTGTTTGTTAGGAGAGAAAATTGCAATGATTCATATATATCATCATTCTCAGCTTCTTATTAGGCAGGTAGATACAACAAAGTGTGATACAAAAAATGAATATTCTTGTCCTTCGCCTATCTCAGGATAGACTGCAAGATATGACAGTTCCATCCCCTACCCCAAAGTTGGGGAACAAGATATCACACGTTCCTATAAAGAACTTGTTTTTATAACACCATATATGAATATTGAATATACAAGTCGGTGGACTAAATGATTTGTATCACCACATAGTACAAGAGCTTCATTTCTTATACGATTCTTGTTCTAGAATAGCTCCGAACGCGTACAGTTTCTGTTGTCTTGCTTGGTCCATACATGTAGACAAACAAAACATAGAATCGTCAAACCCAAGGATCCAAGAAGCAAGATCACGATACCGACACTAAACACGACTGCTACACGAAGCTACGTGAATTACTTCTCTTAAACTCATTGGAGTTTGGTAAGATGTGTTCGAAGCATGGGGATTTAAAGTAAACCGGTATGCCTTAAGAAAAACTACACGACTGCTACAATCTGATCCACATAATTAGTGGAGGAAGGGCCTCCACGCTAGTTGTATGGTCTGCTTCCAAGGCAACGGTCAGATAGGGAAAAATCCAATGAGTGAAGAGTTAGGTTGTGAAAAGGAAAGTTGGGTTTTGGACCTTCGTATCAGCTTTCTTTTTTTTTTTTTCCTTGTTCCATTTCCTTCTTCTTTCTTGTGAATAAAGCAGCTAAGACAGTTGCAGACAGAAATTGATGCCTACACTGCACTGAAAGTTTGCTTAACTTGCAGTCCACCACATAAATATGTTCTGACCTCTAGTTATTAAATTGTGGTGTAAGATTTTGATGCTTCTAATTTGGTATGGTCAGTTTTCGGTTGTTAGGGTAAAGGGAAATGTGAAAATCGTGAAATGATGTCCAGACACGGCCCACAGAAAAGGTTTGGCACGCTCCATTGTGGTATGGTGCGAAGAGCCTATCAGACTCCTATAAACTCATATTATCTCTAATCAGTACATGAATACTTGTAACGCTCGTTGTCATTATTATCATCAGCCTCATATGATATGGACTTTTGAACCTTAATTCAATGTTGTTATGACTAAAACCAAAAGACGCATGCAAGTAAGATCGAAGTTTAGACCCAAATTAGGAAATTGTTTTGAGCCGACAATTTCTCGCTATCACTGATTGAGCTTGCTCATCTTATTTGAACACATCTTCCTTTAACACCATCCTAACGATCCAACAGCTGATACAACCACCGATTGTTTATTTCCCTTGATCTGCTCAAAATACCGTATCAACGGGATGATCCAATTGGTGAAGGAAGGGAGATTTGACATGAGATTGCTCTTTCACATCCGCCAGAGGATCACATTCAGACTTTTGAGACGTCGCAAAGCAAAAGAAATGGGAATTACTGGTATAATTAAGAAAAGTTGTTTCATGACTCGAAGGCAGTGGGTGTGCGTGGACTAGATGGGGATGGGTCGTTTCATTTTTCCATATAAAAGATGAGCATCCTAAAAGTGCTGGGTGACACTAATACAATAATATACGCGCAGTCCTAATTTAATTAAACGCCACAAAATCTCTCAAGTAAGTATGGGACCAGATCATAAAGAGTTGCGAGTTCTGACCAAGTGAAGAGTGGGGGTCCACTGGAGGATTGTCATGTGAGCTTGTGAGACCACCAGCTGGCTATGTCCAACCTTGTGGGTCTCTCTTTTTAATTTCTTCTCTTCCCCAGTCTCAGCCTCTTTCCGCCGTGAGAGTCTCAATACCAGATGGTAATAAATAAAATGTCTAATTGGAAATTAAATGAATGGTTGAAAAGGTTTTAGTAGATGTTAAAACATTATGTGGAATAGATATACTGCTCGTGCCAGAATCGTAGAATTGACTGGATATCACGTGCTTGTTCTTCTCTCCCACCCCATTCTTGAGGGTACAATCATCAGCCACAAACATCATTATACATATTCTTTACCAGTTGCCTCCCATAACTATCTGATATAAGTAAAATAAAGGGAAATGGAAAAGGCCAGAGGGGCACAATGGGAAAGAGTGTCATGAAAGTTTCTTAACCAACAACAAAACACAACTCGGTCATGGCTGAGCCTGAGATGGGTGCGTTTGTGTTAAATGTGTATGTAAGAAGTAGAAGTCAAGACTAAGGAAAATGAATGTATAGTGTAGTACTACGTTGTTCATGTTGTTGTTGCTCTACCACTACTACTGAATACTGATACACCCCTAATAATTCCCCAACTGCCCCTTTCTCTTCCTCTAACCACACACATATACACACGCCCGCACTCTGCATTCCATACTGTCTGAGGAAAAGAAAAACCCAAGTCACACCTCACTGTTATTATTGTTGTTGTAACATCACTTTCTTGTCATAAATTCTTCTTCAAAATTGCAGATATTGAGAACGGTCCAGAGAACCAAACTGATCTTTCCACACCATCCCTTTTTTTTTTTTTTAATAACTCTCTTCACTTCATCTCGTAAATTTCTTTGGCAAAGCTTCTTAACTTTTTCCCCTCTTCTTCAATGGAACCACCTCTCTCGCCGGCTTCTCCTACTGTGCCACTTTCTCCGAACGGCAATAATAGTGCCGCAGAAGACTGTTGTGTCAAAGTTGCCGTGCATGTCAGACCCCTCATCGCCGATGAGCGTGCTCAGGGATGTAAAGATTGTGTCACTGTTATTCCGGGGAAGCCTCAGGTACGCTTCCTCTCCATAATGTGAGGATTACAATTGGCTTTTTTGCTCTGGTGCTTTCCATTGGTTGGTTCATGGTTGTCCAAAGTTATGGTCCTTTGACTTTCCCCGTCATCAAGATGGAATTTTTAGTTCGTTTGCGAGATCTAGATCTTTGGAAATAGTGCCTAAAGATTTACTGTTTACTTTCTCTAAATGGGAAATCTGAGAGGCTTGCATGTTTGACTTGGAAGAGGTTGCTTACTAATACCTGTTTTTAGATCAGAAATCAGTCATCGCCTGACATTTCCTTAATTGTCGGCATTGGAAATTGAATTTTTAAACTGGAATATTAGATTAACTTAAAAAACTTTGATGATATTATGATTTATGAGACGATTTAGACAGTTTCATGCTACGCCTCTTTCGTTGGCTTAAGTGAGATTTTATTTCGTCTTTGTTGAGAGGACAAGCTAAGCTTACTGGGGTGTCTACTTGTTATTATAGGATCGTAATGAGCCGCAGCTCCAGGAATAGTTCATGAATTTCGGAATCTGGGTATTGTGTGCTGTAGAGAAAACTTCTTGGGATATCCATGTGTTCTGTCATCGAATTTCTACTTTTTTTCTTCGAAATACAGCAAAAAGTTCCTGGGAATCAGTTAACTAATCAGTTTAACGAATTGAATTTTGAGA
The DNA here is from genome assembly GCA_027576715.1 of Erythroxylum flavicans. NCBI lineage: Eukaryota > Viridiplantae > Streptophyta > Magnoliopsida > Malpighiales > Erythroxylaceae > Erythroxylum > Erythroxylum flavicans. The sequence continues at coordinate 4,398,548 of JANZXP010000006.1, forward strand.
TTGGGTTTTTGATTAACTTAGTATTCTGCCTTCTTCTTCTGAGAATGTTCGGTGATGGAGGTCGGTCGGCCAGTTTTCATGTTACAATCAAATTCTAACATGTCTTATGAATTGCTTCATTTGCTGCACTTGTCCTTAGAAAGCTCCTGTTTGTTTGTTTCGGCAAATTCCAATGTTAAAGAGTCGAAGTAAACGAATTGATGAATTACTTTGTGAAGAAAAATAATTTCTTTCGTTGAGAAGGAATAGTAAACCATATTGTAAAGTGCAGTGCTGTACTCTAGTTCATTTTTCTATTGTTTATTTCGGTTAACTGGTCTCCATCATTATTCTCTCCTTCCTCAAGAAGTTTAAACCAAAGAATGCCAAAAACTAGCTTTGTACTTTCTTGTGAACAATAATTTAATATCAAGGCATTTTAATTTCTTAATAACGTAGAATATGTGTAACTTTTTCTTTCGTTCCTTCCATCAGTTGTGTCATCTCCAGTCCCCTTCAAGGCACTCTCACTTTTTCTCGAAGGATATTCTATCCCTGATTTTTAAGTTGAATGTCTGAGAGTATCTGTCGGCTCTGGTTATGGTGCAGGTACAGATAGGCATACATTCATTTACTTTTGATCATGTCTATGGGAGTACTGGTTCCCCGTCGTCTGCCATGTTTGAAGAATGTATTGCACCCCTAGTTGATGGCCTTTTCCAAGGATATAATGCTACTGTTCTTGCCTACGGTCAGGTGAGAATTTATTTTCCGTTAAAAATGGAGCCAAGTGGAATATAAATACACTGAAATTTCTTTTTCTTCTGTTTACTTTTCAATGTGTTTCAGACGGGTTCTGGCAAGACTTATACAATGGGTACTGGTTTCAAAGATGGTCATGAAACTGGAATCATTCCCCTAGTCATGAATGTGTTGTTCAGCAAGATTGAAGAATTAAAGCATCAGACAGAATTCCAACTGCACGTTTCTTTTATTGAGGTTCGTCAAAGCATGTCTTTTCCTTCCTTAACCCCAATGCAGTTGTTTCATGAACACTGTATTCTGTTTATGAGAGTGTGTACGTCTGTCTGTGGATATGTTAGATAGTAACACATCGGCATTTCTTGTGAAGCAGTTGAAGAAAATATCTTTAGTACATCGGATATCTGGCTTTAAATATAACTGTCATACAAAGCAGTTCTGCAGAGAGAGCTAACCTATGAGAAACACATCAAACTTCCTCAGGAACCCATTTAAGTTTAATAAAAAGATTACGTGAAATCTCTGACCTAATGCCCCAAAATCAAATGCTCGTCACCTGAATTCAACACAGCTAGTTTTCAGCAGTCTCCTTCAACATATCATTGGTTAGCAGTAGTGGTATTCAACAGCCATAGACCTTCCAATAATGCGCGTGCACTGATGTAGATGCTGCCAAGATAATCTTACTCTTCCAGTCTCCCAAAGTCACCCTTCAGACTCCATATGTTTTTTTATTTGTCTGCAACTAGTCCAGTTTTGGAAGGATTGCTCAATTATTGCTACTTTCTCTTAAGAGTAATATCTTCAAACCTTTGAACAATCGAATGTATTTCCTGGCAAGTTATAAGCCTGCAGTTGCAAACAGCTTTGAATTGCTTTATTAGTCACTCATCTGTGTCAAATGTATGCATCTCGAACTTGTAAGATCTTCTAAATTAAAATTTTTCACTTGAAAGATTCACAAAGAAGAAGTTCAAGATTTGCTGGATTCAACTTCTGTGAACAAATCAGACGCTGCTAATGGCCACACAGGAAAAGCAAGTCTCCCAGGCAAACCACCAATACAAATTCGTGAATCATCAAACGGCGTGATAACATTGGCAGGATCTACTGAGGTCAGTGTCAGCACGTTTAAGGAAATGGCCGCATGCCTGGAACAAGGATCTTTGAGCAGGGCAACAGGGAGTACAAACATGAACAATCAGTCCAGGTGGGTCATGGACTTTTATATGTGCATATAGATACTTAAAAACAGATAAAATTGAAGATATACTGCATCTAAAGATACCCTTACTATCAGAGATATAGTATGACTCATGATTTTCATGTATTTGTCTTTGTAGTCGTTCACACGCGATATTTACCATCACTTTAGAGCAAATGCGTAAACTCAGTCCAGTTCTCCCAGGTGATAACAGTGTTAATGGAAGTATGAATGAAGAATATCTATGTGCAAAATTGCATTTGGTAGATCTTGCTGGATCAGAGCGAGCCAAAAGAACAGGTTCTGATGGTTTGAGATTCAAAGAAGGTTGGTGGAATTGCTCACAAATTGTTGCAAATGAATTTTAGTTCTAAAATCATAGCCGATTGATAGTTCACGTTTTAACAGGAGTTCACATTAACAAGGGCCTTCTTGCACTTGGCAATGTTATCAGTGCACTTGGTGATGAAAAGAAGCGCAAAGAAGGTGTTCATGTTCCTTATCGGGATAGTAAACTTACTCGGCTTTTGCAGGTATGTTCGACAAACTTGAGAAATGTTAGAATTGCACGTCTATTGGGCCAAAATTGATGCTGAATATTGACCCAAAACCACTTTCAACCTGCATATGTGCTATGAATGATGTTTGTATAATCATGTTCCTTCAATCATATATTTTATACAGCTATTATCAGGTGTTGGTCTAAGCATCGTCTTGCATTAATGAAAATGAAACATGGCTAGCAAAATTAACATGTTGCCTCGTATACAACCTATCCAGACGAACGAACACTAGATGCCCACGATGCACACTCTTTCAGTTTCATGCCTTTTCTATTGATTACGTCTTTCGGCTTACACCTGAACGACGTACATTTATTTGGCAGGATTCTCTAGGTGGAAATAGCAGAACTGTTATGATAGGTATTTTTGCCTTATTCCTTTTGCTGATAGCTCCTGTTCCTTTATTCCGTTTCCGTTTGATCCCTTTCCTTTGTTTAACTTGGTTGATTTTTTGATTGTCTGATTCCATCTCTTAGCCTGCATTAGTCCTGCTGATATCAACGCTGAGGAAACGCTCAACACGCTAAAGTATGCAAATCGAGCTCGAAATATCCAGAATAAGCCTGTTGTAAGTTTTCTTAGGATATTGCTCTCTTGATAGTTTCCATTTTGCTTTGACATACTTGCAAGGACATAATTCTTTCACCAAGGTTTTATGTATAACGTGTTCCTGTTTATATCGTTAACAGGTCAACAGGGACCCGATGTTCAGTGAAATGCTAAAGATGCGACAACAGCTAGAGTATTTGCAAGCAGAACTTTGTGCCCGAGGAGGAGGAGGATGTTCACCGGACGAAGTTCAGGTACGTACAAATGTGCCTTGTTGTCTTCTACTCAACAGGCTAATCTGAAGATATTATCCAAAATACCAAGGAAACCATTTATCCTCTTACAGCTCCTCTGCAAAGTTGGCAATTTGTGGATGAATTGTACATGTAATGAGCGATTCGTGTAGGTTCTCAAGGAAAGGATTGCTTGGCTTGAAGCTAATAATGAGGATCTCTGCCGTGAACTTCATGAATACCGCAGTAGATGCACTTCTGTAGAGCACTGTGAAACAGATGTTCAAGTATGTAACTACTGCTCCAGAGATGTTTTTAGACCAATTATTCCTTTCGACTTCGCCCAATATGTCTGTGATTCCGTCGTAATAGTATATGTGAATTATTGCAAGTTTAGGCCTAGCATTAGTTAATCTTATGCTACATTATTCAGGATGGTAGTCCTTGTTCTGTGAAAAGTGATGGGCTTAAAAGGAGCTTGCAAACTATAGAGACGTCAGATTATCAAATGGGTGAAACCATAGCAGGTAAACTTCAGATTTAAAATGGTTTTTTTTTTCAATTTTAGTTCTTGCTTTGATTTCACTGGCTGTTTAAAATCCATTATCTTAACAGACGATTCGAGAGAAATTGATGAAGAAGTAGCAAAGGAGTGGGAGCACACGCTTCTGCAGAATACAATGGACAAAGAGTTGCATGAGTTAAACAGAAGGTTGGAGGAGAAAGAGGTTAGAATGAAGCTTTCATTTTTTTGTGATGAAAGAAGCATATATTTGTTAAATTATAGTTAAGACTTCTTAATCAAAAGCACCGAATAATTATTATCCGGCCAAGTCCAAAATATAATAAAGGAGCTTCAAATTCATGAATGGGTATAACTGAGAACTAGAAATTTCTAAAGTAAGATTACATGAGTTTTGTGGCTACACGCAGCTGCCATCTTTAACTATATAACCATAATTATGGGAAAATATAGGAGAGTAGAATAAGACAGGGAGTAGTGTGAGAAGCTATGGAGCTTAGAGCATCTGCATGAATTTTGTTAGTGTAATCATTATCATCCATGAGAGTATGCAGTAGCAATGTGCTTAGATTGTGATAAGGAATTATCTGGTGGTAATGGTTTTCGTGATTCTCAATGTGATCCTGTTTTTCATGTTTGTATGAGCAGTCAGAAATGAAACTTTTTGGAGGGATTGATACTGAAGCACTCAAGCAACATTTTGGCAAGAAAATCGTGGAATTGGAGGATGAAAAAAAGGCTGTGCAGGTTAGATGACGCCATAAAAACTTATCCAAGTTTCTCTGGAAACAGGAAATTTTATTCACTCACCTGTTCTATTGTTGCAGCAAGAGAGGGATCATTTATTGGCTGAAATTGAGAATCTTTCAGCCGGTTCTGATGGACAGGCACAAAGGTTGCAAGATATTCATTCCCAGAAATTGAAATCACTGGAGGCACAGGTAAATAAGCACCTATATATTGCATCTTTGTTGTTGGTATTGCACTCTCATTGTTAGTATTCTTATATGTTTCCTAGATTCTGGAACTTAAGAAGAAGCAAGAGAATCAGGTCCAGCTGTTAAAGCAAAAGCAAAAGAGTGATGAAGCGGCAAAGCGGTTACAAGAGGAAATTCAGTCTATAAAAGCCCAAAAGGTAATCATCTGGTAGTTTGTTTGTGTTGCATTTTGATATATTGCATATTTTATTGTTAATGGTCTCTTTCATTGTGTTCTTTCATCTGTATAGTTCTCTTTTTTTATTTACCTCCCTTATGAGCGTGTAGGTTCACTTGCAACATAGGATGAAACAAGAAGCAGAGCAATTTCGACAATGGAAAGCTTCCCGTGAAAAGGAACTGCTCCAGGTGCTTCTCCTTTCCTTGCTTATTTGGTTTCATTTGCATCTATAAGCATAGGGTTTATGCATCTCATGCCACTAATAATTGCACTAGCTGTTATATTTAGATTCCGTCTACTCTTCTCAGCCTTTATACATTTGCTATGCAGTTACGAAAAGAAGGGAGAAGAAATGAATATGAAAGACATAAATTGCAAGCTTTAAACCAGCGCCAGAAATTGGTGAGCTTAGTTCGCGTGAACAGTTACTGAATTTTCCATCCCGTATACCGATCACAGACTACCCAATCTTCCGGTTGATAAATGTGAAAATAATAAAAAATACACTCATAGTCAAGAGTTCCCAAATGTAGTCTTGTTTTGGAAGCTGTAGAACTGTGATATTAATTGTGATCTTTCAGATTTATTCTTGTAGTATCACTGTTCTGTTATGAAAATGTGTATCATACCATTCTACCTTATTTCAGGTTCTCCAGAGAAAGACAGAGGAGGCTGCAATGGCCACCAAGAGGCTAAAAGAGCTGCTTGAAGCCCGTAAATCTTCTCTGCGTGATAACTCAGGTAGTTTTCATGCATATATATCCCCCGTTATGGGCTTTATACGCAAATGCTGTGTTTCGGAAATGGATGTACTTTTTACGGGAAGCACATGTAATGAACAGTTATGATCATCTTAGTCTATGCTATTGATGGTTAAATTATGGATTGCCATATTAGGAGGTTCTATACTTTCTGAAAACATGGGGCTGATCCCTTATTTGTTTTCCTTTAATAAATCAAATTGCTGATGTGTGCCATCTTCCAGCTATCAGCAATGGAGGGACAAACGGGCAGGTAATTGTCTTGGATAATCTTCTCAATGGATGCTTCTGGTTACCCTTATGAAGCAACTTATTCTCTTTTCTGCATATGCAGACCAATGAGAAGTCCTTACAGCGGTGGCTTGATCATGAGCTAGAAGTCATGGTGAACGTGCATGAAGTTCGCTTCGAGTATGAGAAGCAAAGCCAAGTGTATGTAATTTACTCCTATACCTATCATTTCTTAAAGTCATGTAGCCTGTCTAGTTTTGTGTTTATTGATGCCATGTTTTACAGGAGGGCCGCACTGGCGGAAGAACTGGCTGTGCTGAAACAGGTTGATGAGTTTGCTTCAAAGGGGCTAAGTCCTCCTAGAGGGAAAAATGGATTTGCTAGGTACGAGTTTCAAAAAAATTCACTTTTAACAATCCTTCTTATATCAATACAATGGAATCATTAAGTAAGTAGTATAGAAATGCTTGAAGCCAGAGTTCTAATATCACAATTTGTATTTTTTTTTCCCTGTTTTGCCATCAGGGCTTCTTCGATGTCACCGAATGCCAGAATGGCCAGAATATCTTCACTAGAGAATATGCTAGGCATATCATCAAATTCACTTGTATCTATGGCTTCACAACTTTCAGAGGCAGAAGAGAGGGAACGTGCATTCACTAATCGTGGACGTTGGAATCAGCTGCGTTCAATGGGAGAAGCAAAGAACTTACTCCAATATATGTTTAATTCTCTTGGGGATGCAAGGTGCCAATTGTGGGAGAAGGAAATGGAGATCAAAGAAATGAAAGAACAATTTAAGGAACTTGTAACTTTACTGCGACAGAGTGAAGTACAGAGAAAAGAAGTAGAGAAGGAGCTAAAATTGAGAGAGCAAGCTGTTGCAATTGCTTTGGCGACATCAGCCACAGTAAGATCTCACTTTGTCATGCTTTTCTTTTCATGCATCATTTATAAGTCGTAAATTTGAGGTAATGCAACCAAAAATCTGGAAGATTAGCAGGCATGCGATGGTGCTTAATTATCTTCCTATTATAATTCTTATCACTCTGCATGTTTCATCAAGTCAGCATGAATTTGTCTTGGTTTCACTTGGCTTTTATTTGTATATGCACATGCGTATGACTTCCATTCTTTCTGAAACTGAATACCAAATTTTGCCCAGGCTGACCAGGAGCATGCTAACTCCCCTAATCCACTGAAACATGTAGCTGATGATATGAATGGTCCGGTGTCTCCAATTTCTGTGCCAGCACAGAAGCAGTTAAAATATACTGCTGGAATTGCTAGTGGTTCTGTCAGAGAGTCAGCAGCTTTTATTGATCAAACAAGGAAGGTTAGTTAAAGTTACCTTTCTTTTTACCATGGTATTAGGCGTGCATTATGCATTCATCAATAAGTTTGGTCTACCGTTACTGCAGATGGTACCCCTTGGCCAGATGCCACTTAGAAGACTATCAGGTTCAGGGCAAGGAGGGAGGCTATGGAGATGGAAGAGAAGTCATCACCAGTGGCTTTTACAGTTCAAATGGAAGTGGCAGAAGCCATGGAGACTATCAGAAATGATTAGGCAGAGTGATGAGACGATCATTAGAGCAAAGCCTCGTCCACAGTCCCTGAGACGAATTGTCTGATCTTTGGCAATCACCAGATTATATTACTCAGGATTCATTTTTGACCTATGAGTATGATCCTAGCCTGCCAGATGGATCCGCAATAGATCTGTACAGGTAATATTAAGGTTTGTTAAAACTTGACAGCAGCTATGTTTTCAACTCCTTTGCATTCCCAGATAACAGAATGCATCTGATAAGGAGCCCCATCCAATGTCTGTTATTTTACTGAACAGTGTATAACCAGAGACAATTTGCTTCTCAGAAAAAACTTGAACTATGTAGCATTAGGTTCCAACACCACAGATTTATAAGCGAACAGAAATTTGTTTATGAACACACCTGACATAAATGATCCAATTTACTGTCTTTCTCCTTGTAGAGCGTACTGCAAGTTGCTGCTGAGGATTTCTGCTTACAGTCGTCTTGGATGAGATGATTTTGAAAGATTTAGGAGCTTAATCATCGAATTTTGGGCCACAGTTAATAGTTACAATGAGAGCATCTTGTAAGGCAAGGTGTTGCTGCCACATGATAATATCTGGAGGGCTAGATGGCGTATGCTGGAATTACTGGGTATCTTACAGATGCCCTCAACGTCTGTTGTATATTCTGTCAATGACCACAACGTGGGGAGCAAGTCCTCTCACAGAAAGTTATAAGAAACGACTTGGTCTGATTTTTCTCGTATGGCTCCATTCTCTACTTCTAATACAATGTTTATATTGTGTCAAAACAGATTGATTACAATAAACGGATTGCTTCTTAGAAAACCACATAGTTGTGAGGAAAATTGTAAATTTACACTAACTCCTGTTTGTAGTTAAGTCTTTATGAGGTCTTGTGCACATCTGTAATGTGTTACAGCAACAGTAACCAATGCAGCAACTTAGCTCTCCGTCGTTTGGTGTTATATATTGTGATTGTTTGGAACAATAATTTGAAGTCATGAGAAAAAATAAAATTTAGAAAAGGTGGCTGGAAAAAAGAGAAAAAAGAGGAAGGAGAAGAAGAGAGGGTGAAGAAAAAGACAGTTTAAGAAAAGTTTATTAAAGGGCAAAATAGGGGACGTAAAAGTTTAAGGATAAATTTAGAATTTAATTTTTAGAAGGGTATTTTTGTAATAATAAAAATAAACGAGGGTTAAATATGATTTTTAATATTTAAGGATATTTTAGAAATCATGGTAGTTAGATATAGTTAGGTTTTTTTAATAATTAAGAATAAAGTGGAAAAGGGAATAATGTTAGATTATTAAGCATAATTAGGTTGAAAATTTTTTAAAAATAAAAATAATAGAATTTTGTAATATATAAGTTCGAAGGTCAGATTAAGGAGTAAATTGAATTTATGAATTAGTTAAGCCCAAAATTAAGGTAAGAACAACTTTTAGTTATACTTTTAAAATAATGTACGGTTTTTAAAACTTTGAAATTTGTTATTAATAAATTATTTCATAATGAATCACATTTTGTTACGTATTATGAGGTGTATTGCTTGATAATTCAACGGAAAAATTTGTTAATTAAAATTTTTAGTTGCACATTAGTATAATTAAAAATAATAAAGTAAATATATCACGTTCATGAAATTAAATAAATTAAAAACTGACTTATAATAGGTTGATAATAAATTGTAGAAATCGTGAAGTTGTAGCCTGCTTAGTATATGCTATATTTGATAGTTATAAATTGATAAGTTGCTTAAATATGAGTGAGCAATGCCTAAGTATTTATCCATGGAGTAGGTATCGAGCTTCCTAAGTATCAAGGATGTTCCATATCGATGACTAACTAAGTATTAGAGTAGTATTAGAATATCTTGAGTATTAGGAAATATCATGTGTCAATAGCTTGGTACTAGAATGGTACTGATGTAACACCCCAACTTCCGCTGAACCCGAACCCGATATCGATGGTGATACCCGGATCCGTGTCCCGCGAGGGTGGCGTGTCACATCACTTAAC
>JANZXP010000006.1:4408190-4420720 GCA_027576715.1 Erythroxylum flavicans
TTTGGTGTTATATATTGTGATTGTTTGGAACAATAATTTGAAGTCATGAGAAAAATAAAATATAGAAAAGGTGGCTGAAAAAATGAGAAAAAAGAGGAAGGAGAAGAAGAGAGGGTGAAGAAAAAGACACTTCAGGAAAAGTTTATTAAAGGGCAAAATAGGAAATGTAAAAGTTAAAGGATAAATTTGGAATTTAATTTTTAGAAGGGTATTTTTGTAATAATAAAAATAAATGAGGTTAAATATGATTTTTAATATTTAAGGGTATTTTAGAAATTATGGTAGTTAGATACAGTTAAGTTTTTTTAATAATTAAGAATAAAGTGGAAAAGGGAATAATATTAGACTATTAAGTGTAATTAAGTTGAAAATTTTTTAAAAATAAGATTATTAGAATTTTGTAATATATAGGTCTGACGATTAGATCAAGGAGTAAATTGAACTTATGAATTAGTTAAGTCCAAAATTTAGGTTGTTAGTTGTACTTCTAGAATAATTTACATTTCTTAAAACTTTGAAAATTGTTATTAATAAATTATTTCATAATGAATTGCATTTTGTTACGTATCATGAGATGTATTGCTTGATTATTCAACAAAAATTTTGTTAATTAAGATTTTTAGTTACGCATTAGTATAATTAAGAATAATAAAGTAAATATATCAAGTTCATGAAATTAAATAAAAATTGACTTATAATAGGTTGATAATAAATTGTGGAAATCGTGAATTTGCAGTCTGCCTAGTATAGGCTATATTTGACGGTCATAAATTGATAAATTGTTTAAATATGAGCGAGCAATACCTAAGTATCTATCTATGGAATAGGCATCGAGCTTCCTGAGTATCAAGGATGTTCCGTATCGATAACTAAGTATTAGAGTAGTATCAAAATATCCCGAGTATTAGGAAGTATCATGTGTCAATGGCTTGGTACTAGTGATACCAAAGTACCTAATTAGATTGAGAAATTAGAATATCATGTGCTGATATTTATATATATTATTATGTTTCCACTTAGTAAGTCTTATGATGAGTAGAAATGAGTTGAAAATCTATTGAATATAAGCCTACTAGATTAAGAGGGCCTAGGCAATTTAGTTAATAATGAGATAAAATATAAATGACAGTAATAAAATAATATTAATATTAATCATTAATAATGATTACATTTTGAATGTTTGATTATTGTGTATTTTAGTATTATATATATGTTTTAATTATTTGACTAATTTCTATATATACATATTGAGTTATTTGATTTTAAAAGTACGGTAAATTGTATTTGTTGGACAGGCAATTCATCTACCGCTATTTTTTTAAGAGATAAAGAGATTGTAATTACTCCATATCCAAACATCAATGTTCGTTCAAATTACTTCTACAAGCCAACTTCCAGAGAGTAAGGATAGAAATGGGGTTGAGCCTAGCACGAACTTGACTTGAAAATTTCTACCGAGACTAAGCTTACTCGAAGCTCAATCAAATCCAAAACTTCCAATCCAAGTCCAAGCCTAATCGGACTTGAGTCAATTCAAAATACAGCTCGACACAATTTTTTATTTTTTAAAATCAAAAAATATCTTTTAATTGAAAACAACATTATTTTTCTATAATTTTTTAACTTCCGACTAGACTCAAACTTTAAGTCAGGACGCACCCAATTGAGGCCGAGCTTTATTGTCATCTCTACTTAAAGAGTTTGGTACTGATTTTCTTACCCCCAAGCGTTTGCTGAGATTAAGAAACTTCTATATAGGAAAAAACTAAGTACAGGGTAGTCTGCTGAAGAAACTTCTATGGGGAAAAACTAAGCACAGGGAAGTCTGCTGAAAGAATTAAATTCCTAAATAAATCGGGCTGAAATTAATGATAAAGAATACGATAAGCAACGATATCCCATTTCATAAAATTTAGTATCGTTGTGAATTTAACCTGTGCAATTAATATGCACTAGTCAAGTTGTGACTACTATGAGAAGCCACAATCAGGGTCCAATTCACCATCCTCCATTAATACAGTCTCTTTAATCTCTTGTAACATCTTTAGTACTTGCCACATAGTAGGCCTCTGCTCAGGCGAGGTCAAGCTACAAGTCATAGCTACCTCAATTAGCATTTCCAATCTGTTGTCTTCTGCACCATCATCTTCTCTCGAGGACCTTACCCAATTCATCATATCATTTGGCACTAAAACCGGGAACTCAGATGGAAGCTTGCCAGTTAAGAGCTCTAACAACAGAATCCCATATGCGTAAACATCAGATTTAGAGGTTGTTTGGTGATTTGAATTGCGAGTTTCTGGAGCTTTGTATGCTCTGTTATCTGTGTCATCGTCAATCGTTGAATTGAAAAGAACAGTAAGGCAATAGTCTGCAACGCAGGCAGCAAAATCTTGGCCAAGAAGGACGTTTGATGACTTGAGATTGCCATGGACAAACCTCCATGCTTGGTGGATATATGAGAGACCTTGCGCTACGTCCTCTGCTATTTTCAGACATGAGGTCCAGTGAAGTGGCTTTGCTCTCGTTGAATTAGAGCCTGCATATCAGCACATGCAACATTTTAGATTACAGTGCGAAACGAGTTATGACCTATGGGTTGTCGTCCGACGTCAGATTGTTATTCTGACCTTTCAGACAATGATGACACAGTGGGACCCATGAATAAGAGAAGTCATATACTATGTATAGTGGGGTCCAACCCAATTCCTATCGAAATATTCGTTCAGCAAATGTAGGACCCATAACACAATCCATTTTATAGATTCCATTAGGCTCGGGTGGAGCATTACACACACAAATTAACATTTAATTGAGAAACAACCGGATTGAATCAATTTCCAATGTCGTCAAACATTCACTTTGTTGGTGGAGTCGAGTTAGGCACAATTCTTATTTAACATAACCAAGTTAATAAATAAACTTGCAAGCGTAAACAAAACTCGATTAAGTCAGCGTCAGTTTTCTTATACTGGCTTACTGAGTTTAAAAAGTATGAACCTGAAGAGACCATAGTGCAGAATGAAGCTGATTAGCTTACCGTGAATCAAAGAGAAGAGACTGCCATTGGGTTGGTAATCATAGATGAGAAGCCTCTCTTCTCTGGCTTGATAATATGCTCTGAGTGGAACCAAATTGGGATGTCTAAGTCCACCCACTGATTCCATATGCCCATCGAACATAGCTTTGGTTGTCCCTGCCAACTTACTAGCATCAAGCCTCTTAACACTAACTATCAAAAGATTGTCCAAGACTGCCTTGTAGGTGGTTCCAGTGGTGCCTCTTCCTAGCAACTCAGCTGAAGCTCTCATTAGCTGATCAAGCGTGTAAAGCTGTGCCTCACCTGCACAGAACAAAAGATTCCCACTTTTGCCCACTTGCATTCCTTGCACTCTTTTCACTTTCTCCTCCAACTCGTTCTCCTGCTGGTCTATTTGCATCACAGCCGCCATTTCAGGATTGATCACATTTTCAGATTCACTTAAGCTCTTCGACTTTTTCTGGTTTCTTTTCTTTCTCACAGCTATTACAAAACAAAGGAGTGAACCAATGAGAACGAACACTGCTGATGAAAACCCAATAATGAATGCTGTTCTCTTGTGTTTCGTTTTTGGACTCTGTTTCCCAAATCCAACGCCGTCTAAGTTTTCACTTTGACCAATGGCGATCGCCGGAGGTGGTGGCGCCGCTGCCGACAACGATGGACGGAAGAATGGTGAACTGGGACGACATTCTTTCTGTATAATCTCTCCACAAAGACTCGGGTTTGATAAAAAAGAGGACAGTCCAAAACGGGCTAATGTTGGTGTCACTGGCACTGCACCAGTGAGATTGTTACACGAGACATTGAACGCTTGAAGAAAGGATTGGTTTAATGGAGGTACACTTCCATTGAACCGGTTCCACTCAAGACGCAGGTAGTACAAGCGCTCTAGAGATATTAAATTGGAGGGTATAGGCCCAGTTAGATTGTTGTAGGACAAATCTAGAGTGCGTAGTCTGTGAAGGGAAATGATTGAAGGTGGGAAATAACCAGTAAACGAATTGTGAGCTAAAAACAGAGTCTTGAGGTTGACGAGTTTGGACAAATCAGGAATTGGTCCGTTAAGGGAGTTGTTCAGCAGACTGAGAACTCGGAGCTGGTCAAGGCGACTCAAAGTGTCCGGAGCGAAGACACCGCCGAGATCTAGGCCTTGGACGACGAGTCGAACAACCTTTCGTTGGAAACATTTTACTCCTAGCCATTGACAGAAGTGGAAGCTTGTGTTAGGAGAGTATGGGAGATTGTCTTTCAAATCAGCTTTGGATTTGAAGACGAGAAGAGCAGTTGCATCAGACGGTTGTACTAAGTTCACCGACGAGGCAACAATGCCTAAGGAACATAAAGAGAGCACAAAACAAGCTTTTGGCAAGAGAAAATGGAACATTGTCTCTGTTGAATGAAACTGAAACCCAGCCATCTAGTTGTTGACTCTGTTTATATTTGGCTGGCACAAGACCACAGGTGCAATTGGTCCATGACATCGCCTACAGCTACAGGGTCGGGAGCGTATTACCATAGGTGATGGGAGAGAACGAGCAGTACGTGACAAAGCTTGTCGGAACTGCAAGCTCAGAATCACGTGAACTTAAAAAGAAGAGAGGAAAAGTATTCTGACGGGAATTGCCGTTAATCATTTTTTTTATATATACATTAGTTATTTTCATTTCATCGGACTAATCTTCAAATTTAAGATCTCACTTCAAAGTTTTACAAGAAGTAAATCTACAATTTTAAGGTTCCTCAAGTTCTTTTGCAGCTTATACACTTCTATACATAAGAAGTTTTCACAGGCTGATTAATCGGCTGCTAATTAATCATGTGAGATATCGCCGTAGATGAAGAATGAAAGTAAATAAGAGCTCTCTTTTATTTATCTCAACAACAGTCTTGACATCGCAAGTGTGCTTATATACAGTCAACTAAATAAAGAATAAGTGATCAATAAGTCCATACAGAAACGACCATCAATTAAAATAAAAACGACAATACATATCATAACATCCCTTCCTCAAGTTAGAGGTTGGTGAACATCAACCAAACCCAACTTGGAAAGAAGAGAAGCAAAGATTGGTGCTGCCAAAGCTTTAGTAAAAAGATCTACCAATTAATCCCTGGAAGAAATATGATTGGGAGCAACAAAACCAAGCTACCAAGCTTGTATTGATCATGAACTACATGACAGTCAATATTAAGATGTTTAGTGCGTTCATGAAAAACAGGGTTAGCAGTAATATGTATGGCAGCCTTGTTATCACACCATAAAGGAATAGGTGAAGTGAAAGAAATCTGTAAATCATGCAAAACATAAGAAATCCATAACAATTCACACACAGTTGAAGTGATGCTACGATACTCTGCCTCAGCGGAAGATCTGGAAACTGTAGGCTACTTTTTAGTCTTCCAATAGACTAAAAAAGAACCCAAGAAGACACAAAAACCAGAAATAGACCTTTGAGTTGTTAAGCAAGAACCCCAATCAGCATCACAATAAGCCATAAGTGAACATGCAGAAGATGATGGAGAAATAGAAGATGCAGTGGAAGCAGGGAAAAATAAACCTGTAGAGGGACAACCCTTCAAGTATTTCAATAAGTGAAGAGCAGCATCCCAATAACCTTGGCAAGGAGCACGAAGGAATTGACTTAGCTATTGAACTGCAAAGATAATGTCAGGACGTGTAAATCCTAAATACAATAGCCTACCAATCAACCTTCTATACAGTCCTGCATCATCTAGTAACTGACCAAATTTGTCAGTTAATTGCAAGCCTTTAGGCAGTGGTGTAGAAACTAGTTTTGCTCCAGTTAAACCCGAATCAGACGGAATATCCAAAATATACTTCCTTTGATTGACATATAAACCAGTAGATGATCTAGCAATCTCTAAACAAAGGAAATATTTAACTGGGCCAAGATCCTTGATGGTAAAGGCAGAATGCAGAAAACCTTTAACGTCATTTAAGATAGCTTCAAATGGTCCAGTTAACAAAACATCATCCATATAGATAAGAAGTGCAACAAAAGTAGAACCAGTGGATTTGGTAAACAAGCAATGATCATGTTGGGATTGCACAAAACCATGAGAAAGCAAGTGTTTAGTAAATTCACAATTCCATTGTCGAGAGGCTTGCTTTAAGCCATACAAGGACCTATTCAGCTTACAAACTTCATTAGGTCCATCCTTAGTATACCCACCCGGTGGTGTCATATACACTTCCTCATCAAGAAAGCCATGCAAAAAAGCATTATTCACTTCTAACTGATGTATAGGCCAAGAAAAATGTGCAGCAATAGCTAGTAACAAACGAACAGTTACTGTTTTAGCAACTGGTGAAAAGCTATCAGTAAAATCAATGCCTTTAATTTGATGATAATCTTTTGCTACTAACCGAGCCTTATAACGGTCAACAGTGTCATCACGCTTAAGCTTCACCTTATAAACCCACCTAGAACCAATGGCCTTCTTACCATCTGGTAAAGGGGTTAAAATCCAAGTCTGATTAGATTCCAGTGCATCTAACTCCTGCTGCATAGCTCTTATCCAATTTGCATTGGATTTAGCCTGATGATAAGATTGAAGTTCCTGAATATTGGAAACATTTGCCAAAAGGACATGTATGTGGAAGTAAGGTGTGGGTAGGTATAAAAGGAAAAGTAGGAGGGGTATAGGGAGAGGAATTACAATATGAAGACTGAGGATGAGAAGAGGATGATAAAACATTATTGGTGGTTATATGAGACACAAAATCATTTAGCCAAGCTAGTTTATGTGATATTCTATTACTTTTTCGTAAACAAGGAGTAGGAATAATTGGGAAAGTTGAAGAAGGAGATGATGAAGATTCGGTGATAGGTAGATCAGTGTTTAAGATTAGAGAATTGATGGGAGACCTAGTAAAATCAGAAGCTGAAACATTAAAAATGTTAAAAGACTGATCAGCTGGAACCAAAGGAAGTGGAATAGCTGGTGTTGCACTAGAAGAAGTCTAAAAAGGGAATGTAGTTTCATGAAAAACTACATCTCTAGAAACAAGAACAGAATGAGAGACAAGGTCAAATAACTTATAAGCCTTTTGCCCATGACTATAACCCAGAAGAATGCATTTATATGTCTTTGGATCAAACTTATCCTTATGGGGTTGAACATTTGTAGCAAAATAAAGATAACCAAAAGATTTTATATGATCATACTTGGGTGGATAACCATATAAAATCTCATCAGGTGTTTTCCACCTTAGAAGAGAAGTAGGAAGCCTATTTATGAGATAGGTTGCTATAAGTATAATATCACCCCAAAATTGTTTAGGTAAGGAAGCTTGAAACATATGAGCTCGAGCTATCTGTAATAAGTGTCTATGTTTTCTCTCCACTATCCCATTTTGTTGTCGTGTATAAACACACGACTTATGATGAAGAATTCCCAATTCCTTAAACAGTTTCTGACACTCCCCACTTAAGAACTCAGCTCCATTATCAGTTCGAATGGTTTGAACTGATTTCTGAAACTGAGTTCTGATCATATTAAAAAAACTGTCTAAAATCTGGATCACTTGACATTTATGATTCATCAAATATGTCTAAGTTGCCCTACTGTAATCATCCATTATAGTTAGGAAATATTTTCCACCAGATATAGAATGTTGACTATAGGAACCCCAAATATCTACATGCACTAACAGGAAAACAGATACAGTATGAATAGTGCTAGATAGAAATGACAATCTGTGTTGTTTAGCAAGTGAGCAAACATCACAACACCAGCTATACTAGCAATTTTATTATCAAAAGAAACAATGTGTCTAAGTGTAATGTCAGAAACATGGCCTAAACATTGATGCCAAAGTTTGTACATAGACATAAAATGAACATTAGTGATTCTACTATTAACAATACACAAAGAATATCTGGCTATAGTGTCTACATTGAAGGAATCCTTGTCTAGGATATACAACTTGCCTACAACCTTACAAACTGCTAGTATGTGTTTAGTCTTCAGGTCCTGCAAAATGCAATAATTTGGATAAAATGTGAAGGTAACAGAGAATATGGTTGTAAGTTTATTAACAGACAAAAGGTTGAACTTGAATGTAGGTATATGTAAAATTTCTGTCAAGACAAGTTTATTGGTAAGAAAACATCACCAATGTGATGTACACGGTTTTGAGTTCCATCAGGCAGATATACTAGTATAGAAGTGCTAGGGACAATAGGTTTAGTTAACAAGGAAATATCCACACACATATGATTTGAGGCTCCTGTATCTAATATCCATAAATCTAATCCCATACCATTAAAACTAGGAAGAGCTAGATAAGGAAGTGTACCTACAAAATCTGAAAGATGCGCTAGGTTCACCATTAGAGGATTTGAAATTGCTTTATTCTTCACCAGCTTCAGCAATTCTTGTTTGATCAATTCAGATAAAGGAGGATTGGAGGTACCAACAGTTGTATCTCCTACTAATGTACTGTTATTTACAGTTACTGAATTATCTTCATTCACTGCATTAGCTGTATAAGATTTCCTACTTCCTTTTCCTCTCCTATTTTTCAGCTCCTTGTACCAGTCTGGTACACCATTGAGCTTAAAATAGTTTTCTTTCAGATGACCATTCTTCTTGCAATAAGAACAGTGCATCCAATCCTTGTCACTATTGCCCCATTTGTTCTTAGATTGTTTCCCTACTCTATCTGTAACATTTTTAGTATTCCCTGCATTCACTAACATAGCACTATGCTCCACTCCTTCACTAAAAACCATCTGCACCTCCCTTTGCTTTTCTACACTTAAGACCATAGAGTAGGCCTTATTGATAGATGGCAAAGGTTCCATAACCAAGATTTGATTCCTAATATGATCATAACTCTCATTTAGACCCATGAGAAATTTCATCAGCTGATTCAAGGAAGTCAAGTCAGCTAGAGCCCTAGGTGCTCCACATGCACACTGTGTTGTCGCCCCACAGGTACACTGCGGGACAGGCATGAGACACCAGAGCTCATCCCATAATTTTTTAAGGCTAGTAAAGTACGTAGCTACAGACATATTTCCTTATGATGCTGCACTAACTTGTCTTTGTAAGTGATACAATAATGGACCATTACTCTCTCCAAACCTTTCTTCCAAATCTAACCAAAGTTCTTGGGCAGAATTTGTATAAATGAAGGCTTCAACTATATCCTTCGACATGGAGTTCAAAATCCATGATCTAACCATGTAATCTGTCCTAATCCCTTTATCAAAGTCAAAAGATCCTGGACTAGGTTTTTGACAGGTACCATCGATAAACCCTAATTTCATCTTAGCTCCTAGGGCTATTTTAACCAATCTACTCCAGCTCAGAAAATTAGATCCAATTAAGACTGTAGTAACTAAACTCATACTTAGATAACATGATCCTTGAAGGTATAGTGGAGTTTCTTTAGGCGGAACCCTCGATCTAGGATCAAGAGTCGATCCAGCAGGTGAGTCGTGTGAAAAACCTTCCATCGTCACTAGAGCTTCAGAGAGAAGGTGCACCAGTGAGAAGAAATGAAGTTTCCTAAAAACCCTAACTCTGGGTCCCTTGATCCAGACGCTTCCTCAAGATCAAAACAAAAACTGAACCATTGATGATGATCTTCAATTGATTGCCTATAATAGCCCTAAGCTAATCGATCAAGAATGATGATCGATCGCAATGCCGTCGCCTTGCTTTGATACCATGAGATGGAGAAGGAAAGTAAATAAGAGTTGTCTTTTATTTATCTCAACAACAATCTTTACATCACAAGTGTGCTTATATACAATCAACTAAATAAAGAATAAGTGGTCAACAAGTCTCTACGAAAACGACCACCAATTAAAATAAAAACGACAATATATATCATAACAGATCACTGCTCCCCAGTCAAGATTAAGTTTCTATCAGTCTCAGATTTCTAGTAGTTCCAAACACTCACATTGCCGTTGGAAGCAAGATGTCGGCAATTGATCCGACTAAGGAGCATTCCCAGGGGGTTGGCTAAAGGATCATCAACAGAGAAAATTCCCCCTCTCCCTTCTTTAGTAACTCGAACTTAAGACCTCCTATAAAAGAGAGACTTAAGTGAGGAGTTGAAATTCATTGGGCCACTCCTACTTATCCCGTTAATCTTCTTTAACATTATCGTCCAACCGTCACTAATTGTCAATAATGGACTGTTGAAATTCGATATAATCTTTCTAACAGTAAGAGAATTAAGTTGTAAGAGTTGTATGATAATTGTAGTTAGATGGTGACAACTCGACATACATACCCAAAAGAATTGCTTCCAATTATGCCACGTTTTGGAGGTTGGGATTATCCTGTTTTTGTTAAGGTATTTCAATTCGATACTACTTAATTTGTTCTATATATTTGTGTGGACTTTAAATAAACGTGTGGATAAGATTTAATAAAATAGAAGAAGAATTGGTTACTCATAACAGATTATCTTATACTCGTTTTGGATGGTTGGAAAAAGGCTCTTTACAAGTCTTCATTATTAGTTAATGACTGTATCTTCAAGGACATTGCCCATCCTTTGCAGAAAATGATTGAACAAGTCTAGTGTGCATAAAACATGTACAAGCCATGGCACGTGCCCAAAACTGCACTATCAACGATTTCCTTTATAAACTTCTAAAAATCTAACATTAAGGTGACAAAAGCAAACGCATGTCAAATAAGGGTAAATTATGTGTGACCTAAAAAATATTTCTAAATTACTATTAATTGGTGTAAAAGATAAGAATTTACTATTCCAACTAAAAGATCTGTAAATAAAAAAAGTTTGTTAAAGTTTAAAATGAAAGGAGTCCAGTAATTTTTAAAAATAAAAGGAGCATGTTAACTTTCAAAACGAAAGGAGCATGTTATTGTTAAAAACGAAAGGAGCTTGTTAACTTTCAAAACAAAAGGAGTTTGTTATCGTTCAAAACGAAAGAAATTTGTGAATATTTAAAAACGAAAGAAGCTTGTTAACTTTCAAAACGAAAAGAGCTTGTTATCGAAAGGAGCCTGTAAAAGATTGAAACAAAAGAAACCTCTTACAATATTAAAACATAAGGAGCTTATTCTAAAAGTGAAGGAGCCTTAAATTGAACATAAACACTATAATTCGAAAATTTAAAAGTTAAGAAGGGAGAAAAATGACACAGTCGATTTATACTAGTTCGGCTTATAACGAAGCTTACGTCGAGTCCTCAAGTATCCAACTTGAGTATTTCCCTATAAAACTCCAAGTAGTAAATTTTGACGAGTCTCTTCAAGCTCACAAGTAAATATTTTTCAAGGTTCTTCAACCTTCCACACTCGTAGTGTTTAATAAGCCTCTGCAAGCTCTCAACAAAAAATAAATATGATTTGCTCAATGTAAGCTTCAAGGAATAATTACCTATCTCAATAGAGTGTTTTTACTTTCTATGGCACAAGAAGTTTGATAAAGATATGACTTTCGGGAATACTAATGTTACTGAAGTATTTCAAAAATTTGACACATTCATTAATGCAGTGACTCGTTCTTAAATAGACTTTTTTTCAACTAACTATTGCTCTATACATTCTGAGTTGACCTCGAGTCTAAAGGGTCTTCAATATTATCTTTGCTGGAATCTTCCAGTATCCCGACATTGAAAATTTTGTTAATTTTTCAGAACTGATCCTCGAATTATGTAGTTGGTAAAATTCTTTTAGATATTGTGGAATCATTTATAATAAGGTAAGTTTATTAATAAGATTTTGTAAGAAAGAAAACATTCTCTTGCAAACTTATATCGTTACTATTTGAATAAATGAAAATAATAAAAGTATGAATTTTGAAATATTATAAAATTATTTTCAAAATCATTGATATAAAACCCTGAGCTCACATACGGAGGGAAATTAACTTTGACACAAGTAGCACGTGCTTGGGAGGTCGTTGGCATTTTGAAAGATTGAAAGGGTTGGAACGACATCAACGGGTACAGTGCTGGGATGTAGCCATGTAGGTCCTTGTTCGGTTGTTCCATGTTAAGTGCACTCATTACAGATATGCACTAGCAGACATAGACTGCGCAACTGCGCAGTCGTAATCTAAACTAATATGCCCACTTAATTTAAAATTAAAGATTATTATATCGATCAATATATTATAATAGAAAAATTTAAGGGAAAAAATAGAATTGTCATATTGCAGTTTAAATTTTGTAATAGCTACAGGATATATTCATTAATCGTGGTTGTTTGTTTATATTTGCATAATAATTTTGTTAAAAGGCAAGGTTAATCTATAATATTCGAAGGATGGGTATAAAACGTAAAAGTTGTTTAAAATATAGTAAAATGTATTAATTAACAACATTAATATTTAGGGAAAAACTTTTCTTAATTTGTTATCGCTGCGGAATGTATTTAAGAAATACATCATAAGAATTAAAAAGCAACAGAAACATAAGGCATGTTAAAAGGGAAGCAAAACAAAATTTAACGCAATGATTTGTTTTGA
>JANZXP010000006.1:4437125-4457435 GCA_027576715.1 Erythroxylum flavicans
AATAACTAAACTATGCATAATTTGACAATTAATCATACTGAATCAAGTTATAGCACAAGCAGATATTAAATTTCAGAGCAGTTGTATAGTTGACAGAACTGAGTATTAAAGAAGGCACAATCCCTTCAATTCAAAACATCATTCTGTTTATTTCAAAATCCAACATTTATCAAAATACACAATCAGATGACTGCTAATCCATCAAAAGAAATGGGTAACGGGATTTATACAGAAGATACTATAATTGGTATCATATCACAGAAGAGACTTATGTCTCAATAACATCAGACACTGAAGTGTCAATAACAGAGGACATCGAAGTGTCAATAACAGAAGACACTGAGGTGTCACAAAAGCAGCTGCAGACCCTTCTAGGCATGCTTATTTACCCACAACTAGGACTGAATAGTTTTAAAACAAAACAAGGGCATTTCAGACATTTCATGTACAAAACAAGTAGTCAATCATATTCACATGCAAATAGCAAGTAGTCAATGGATGTTGTCCGTCTAATCGATCTTTTTACTTGAATCCAAGAGCCATATGCCTCGTTTACTTTGTCTATCCTTGGGGTAGCGATTGTCTCCGGAGGGGTTATTACCGATCTCGTCTGACTTCCCTCTGGTGCTTTTGCTGGTTGTTGATCTTCGCTAAGCGTGGAGATTCTTTTAGGGCACGAAAGTGGAACACGTCCAACTATGCCACAAGAGACATAGATTTGCGGTAAGCCTTCGTATGCTACTTTGATTTCTTCCCCATCCACATGAACTCTAGAGCAAAGGGGAACACTTATGTCAATATCAACTGCTACCCTTGCAAACTTACCTCTCTGGGAATTCATTGTTGTGTCATCAATCTTAATGGTATGTCCTACTAGGTTTCCCAAGGAGATTAAGATTTTCGGATGATAGCGGGATAGTGGTAGCTCTGGAAATCGTATCCAAGCCACTGTGCGTGTAATCGTTCCTTGAGATGGTCGAAAGCTTGGGCTCTAGCGTTGTACTGAGAGTACACTTCCTAGCATTACCCAAGGGCCTTCTGTTAACGCACGAAGGAAGTCAGTTTTCTCAACGAATTTCACCAGGTAGTATTCATACTCTAGATCCACAATTTTTATAGGTCCTTGTGGATTCCACAACGTTTTCAGTTGATTACACAGCATTCTGTATCCAATTCGTCTTTCTAGTAGTTTAATCACTACCGCTTGATCTCATTGCTTATCCAAGCGTGTGCGGAAGGTTTGAGAAATTTCAATGCCGGAGCCTGAGTCCCCTGGCACTATGATTATATCTCCTTCCTTGAATTCCACTGGGTCCTCGTCCGGCGACATAAAGTTCACATCTGTCTTGGCGCCTTCTACTGGGCTATCAGTGACCACTGTTCGGTAACTTACGCGAGGGCTACTAGACTCCTCACACCTCTCCCTCCTTCTCTTTATATATTGTTACAGAGACAGTTCCTACTCTGTCCCTTTTGTGCACCGAAGTTGGTGGAGAAGGCGTTAACTCTGAAGTCAGATCCTATTGTCCTGCTGCACCGTAGAGGGGAAATTTCTGACTTAGGGCAGTGATATTTGACGACGCCTTGCACTCAGATAAGCCTTTCTAATTTAATTATTATTGCTATTTTCACTAACACATATAAGTCGTCCCTGTCGGGATCATCCACTGGTTGATCTAGAACCAAAAGATGGGTATGGCAATCATGGACATAACTTCTAAATGAATCATGCATTACGTCATGTAGCATACCATTCATGTCCAATATTGAACTGAATAATGAAAGGGCCTTGTCCAATCAGGCATTCCAGTATCTGATCGTGCAAAAAAGCATCAGCAGTTTTATATAGTCTTATTTATATGTATAATAAAACCAAGAACAGCGGCCAGTAACTTTGTTTATAGTTTTAGTTTTGAGCTGGACCACATGGTTGGGTTAGATTAGGAGGTGCTAACAGTAAATATGGAATCTATTGGCGAACAGTCTAACCTTGGAGACCAATCGTTATCTGCGATGGCCTTGAGGTCTTCATGCTCTCCATGTCATTCCAATTCGATTCCCTAATGTAAATGTAACGAAGACAGAAGGAATTGAAAGGAAGTATATGGTCACTGCCACTTCGACTGAGCGTGTTACTTCTGGTTACTGCCACTAAGTGAATGGTCACTCGTATTTCAACAAAAATTGAAGCATGTAATCATGAAGTGCACGATTCATCAATTAGAAAGTAGAGGATTTAAACAAAAATGCGGAAAGCTTTCATTTTGGCCTGTAACTGTGTATTACTTTATGCAAGTACGACTAACATCATGCAAATGGCAAAGATACTATAACAATTCAAGGACTTGGCTTGAGCTGGTAAGAAGAAACCAAAAGAAAAAATTCAATTCCAAACGGAGAAGCCATCAAACATCAGCATAGCTTTAGGTGAAGGAGACGACTAAGGGATCCTGGAACGAGAAGTAAAGACGTGTTTACATGGAATAAAAGCTTCAGACCACATGTTGGGACAGTACTTGGGATGAGCAAAAAAATCAGCACACTCAAACACTGTTCTCTGGAATGGGAGATCAGGAATACAGTTGTTTCTAATATCAAGAACCCCTTTTTCAATTAAGAGCCTACACCAAGGACCCACTTCAATGAAATAATTGTTGGACAATGATAAGTTCACCAAATTTGGAAGCTTGCAAGCCTCCTCTGGTACCATACCAAACAATTGGTTACCCGCAAAATTCAGTTGCTCTACATTGTCTAGACATGCCAGCGAAATCGGTAATGGACCTACCAACTCATTGTTGCCAGCGTCAAACACTACGGCCGCTTTTAGAAGGCCTATTTCGTACGGCAAACAGCCTGTTATCTGGTTATTTAGGAGAAGAACCTCAGTTAGGAATGAAAATGCTTTAAATATACCCGTTGGTAGTGGCCCTATCAACTTATTGTTAGCCAAGGTGAGATATAGAATGTGAGTGCTGCCCAAGTTATCAGGCAAGGTTGTCGTGAAACTGTTGTCGTTAAGAAATAGAACTTCCAGGTTTTGCGTAAACAGTTGTGGTGGTACTGACCCTGTAAAGAAATTGAACCGAATATCCAAGAATGTTAAGCCATCCATTCCAAGAACAGCTGTCGGAAATGGACCAGAGAAGAGGTTGTTGCTTATGTCAAACTCGTAGAGGTATGGCAGGTGTGCAATGTTAGATGAGATAGTGCCAGAGAAGAAGTTGGAATTCGCATGAAAGAGTGCAACATCAGGAAGCTGATCGAGGAAGCCGTCAAGAGTAGGGGCAGCTAGTTGGAAACCATTGAAGTCTATTGAGGCAAGTGCTATCGCTGACTTGTTGTCTGGGGGATTATCACAAAAGAAGCCTCTATAATTACATATGTCAGCGCCTACCCAGGTTCCAGTGATGTTAAGAGGATCTGAGGTGATCGTGGACTTGAAGTTTTGGATTATGGTGTATACAACAGCCAACCTTTGGTCTGCAAACACCAAGGCCTCTGTTTCCAAAGGCAAATGTTTTGGTGGTGGCGCTTGAGGAAATGGTGGTTTTGGACACTGAACAGTAATGGGTGTCTTGTACTTTTCACTGTTACAGCCTTTTCTTAGTCCTCTACCTCTGCCTCCAACGGTTAATTCCAAGTTTTCGATGGTAGTGTCAATAGCTACAGTATTGACAACAAGAGAAGTGAGACTTATGGAGAGAAGTGAGACTATTAGGATGGAGGACATGTTGCTTGGTTTTGTCTCTCTTGGTTGAAATATGGGATGCTGTTCTTCTTCAATCTGCTGAAGAGCTGGAAAACAATAGCAAGTGCCAGGAGGAAAAATCAACTCAGAAGGAGAATAATAAAAGATGTCACATAACATACAGAATCGTCCAGAACTTTTCTCTACCTACAATAATTCCATTTCGCACTAGTCTTACCTGTTTTTCAGATCTCAGACCGGAAAATGTTACTAAAATTTTCCAACAACCTAGACGCACGCCTGTGCCCTTTTTATCGTGATTTCTTATCCCAAATACATCCTTTCCAGTTGGCATTAACTTAACAATTAACAACATTACCATTTTGTGAAATACTTTAGAAGTCTGTTGAAGAAACTGTTGTAGGTAGCCCGGTCTGTGATTTGTTAGAACAAAGCACTATTCATTTTCAGTTCCAGATAAGCGTTAGTAAAGGTCCAGAATTCAGTAAAAGAAAATACATTCTTCTTGAGTGGGCTACAGTAGAGTTTAGTGGTTGTCTATTTCCCAGGATGGCTTTTGCGACTGGATTCCAATTTCCATTTCCTGAAGGCGAATGCAGTGCTGGGTCTGGTTGGCATCAAGTCCACGTCTTTTTCAGCTATTATTTGCTTTGGCGGCGTCTTCTTGTGTCGTATTTATCTCTTCTTTATTATGACTAATCAGTGCGATAAAACATACAGACGCAATACTGTCGGATATAATGACGAGTTTGACATGTTCAACACCAGAACAGAAATGCAATACTGATGTGGAATATTCATATATATAAATTCGTAAATAGTATTATTGAAAATAATATACCTTTATTTTATTAATCTTGAAACTCAAAGCAGGGTCACTCCACCAACTCAATATGCACACAAATATTGCAGAGACCACGAGCTCCCTTCGTCTTTCAATTTACTCTTAACATGACACAATCACCAAACACATAGAGGAACAGCATATACACAATATCACCATGTATCATCCCTACTATCACTTCATCGGTATTTACTTGGGAGGAGAAGGGGGCAGTACAAGTGCTTTATAGGTTCGTGGAGTAGGAACAGCTTTCATAGGAGCCACTCTAAATTTTATGGTTGAAATAGGAGGTGTACAAGGTGTAATGGAAAAAGTCTCAGGGTAGGCACAGACGGTACGCCTTCTTGCGAAGAAACGAGTGCACTCAGCTGCGGGCCTTTGAAATGGAAGCCCCACAATGCCGTTCCTGTTAATATTAAGCACCTGCTTTTATCAGGGTCAAGCTTTCTGGCCCAACTTGAGTAAAGTAATTGTAAGTCGTCAAGAGTAAAGTTGTAAGCCAAGGCAGCATACGCAAGACCTCAGGTACTGATCCACAAAACAGGTTACGTACCAAATTCAGAAACTGCAAGCTTTCCAAGCAACCAAGTGATTGTGGGATGGGGTCTGTTAACAGATTCGTTCCAACATCGAACCCTGTCATCTTGGTCAAATAGCTTATTTCATAAGGGAGACAACCCGAGAGCCTGTTTCCTAATAATAGTATTGGTTAAAAGGCTAAAACACACCGAAGAATAGAATAGAGAAAAGCTAAACCACCTTATTCTCTTGAACTCGTGGCCTTTTATAGAATTTCATCAACCAAATACTTGAAAAACAAGTCACTAATATACTGCAACAAACTAAACAAATAAAATAAAATATTAAATAACAAATTTGATCGAATCAATATAAAGTAAACGTAGAATCAATAAATAACACACGTACCTCGTGATTAGATTGATTTTGAATCAGTTTCAAAACACCCCCTTGATTCAAAATTACATACACCTAGTTGCTGTCAAAAATAAACATGCTTGTGCTGAGACAAAGACTTAGTAAATAAGTCAGCAACTTGATCATTTGTATTGCGGAACTTTAACTTGATTTCTTTACTTGCTACCAGCTTGTGAATGAAATGATGCCGGATTTCAATATGTTTTGTTCTACTATGAAAGGCTGGATTCGTTGTCCTTGCAATTGTAGCTTTATTATCACACATAATTTCAGTTGCAGTAGATTGTTCTTGGCCCAAATCAATAAGTACTCTTTTTAACCACACAGCTTGACATACAGTAACAGTTGTAGCAATATATTCAACCTCTGAAGATGACAATGCAACAATTTCTTACTTTCTTGAACTCCATGAGACAACTCCCTACCTCAAGCTAAAAATAGAACTTAAAGTGCTCCTTCTATCATCCAAAGAACCTACCTAATCACTGTCAGTGTAACTAAACAATTTGAAACTTGATACTTATAAAGTACCAAATCCCAAAGTTAGATGTTCCAGCAACATATCTCAAGATTCTCTTAACTGCCCCAAAATGGTGTTGTGTAGGATTATGCATGAAGTTGGATAAAACACTAACAAAAAATGCAATGTTAGGATGTGTAAGTCAAATAATTTAGTCCACCAATCAACTTTTGAAAATTGGTTGGATCAGTCTTTTCTGTGCCATCTTCAGATTGCAATTTTTCATTTGAATTTATTGGTTGGAGATCTTGTTGCAATTCAGCATATTAAACATTTTGAGTAAATTTTTAGCATAATTTTGTTGAGAAATAAAATTTCCATTCGCACCTTGTTTCACCTCAAGCCTAAGAAAGTAGTACATCAAAACCAAGTTTGTCATCTCAAATTTCTTCATCATTAAAGACTTAAAATTCTTCAGCAGAGATTCACACGATTTATAATAAATCATGTCATCAACATAAAGGCAAACAATCAGAAAATCATTTTTTCCTTCCTTTTTCAAATATAAAGTGGGCTCTTTGTCACTTTTTTTAAATCCACATTCAGCAAAATAGCTATCAATCTTGTTATACCATACTCGTGGAGCTTGCTTAAGCCCATAAAGAGCTTCCTCAACTTAAAACTTTATTTTCATGACCTTTTAAGACAAAGCCGTTAGGTTAAGAAATATAGACTTCCTCTTCCAATTCACCATTTAAAAAGCATAGTTCACATCAAATTGGAAAGCAAGAAGAGATAAATGAGTGCCTAAAGCAAGCAAAATTATTACAATTTCAAGACGAGCAATTAGTGAGAAGGTTTCTTCAAAATAAATGCCATTTTGTTGAGCATACCCTTTTACTACAAGTCTTGCCTTATGTTGTTGTATACTTCCATCAACATGATACTTAGTTCTGAATACCTATTTGAGCCCAATTGTTTGTTTCCTTCAAGCAAATATACTAATTCCCATGTTTGATTTTGCGGAATTGTTGTCATCTCTTCATCCATAGTTTTGTACCATTCTTCTTTTTTTGTTGCCTCCTCATAACACAGTGGATCTACAACACACAAAGAAAAAATATCAAATTCATAAATTTCCTTCAGAGATCTAAATTTCCTTAGAGGAGTTTCATCAGATAAAGAGGAACTTGTGCTTTTAGGAGATGAGGAGTTACTACTTATAGGAGATGGTGATGGATTTTCTAGTTGTAAAAGCTGAGTATCACCCACGTTATTGATTGGGACTAGAACATGTTCATTTACTTGGGCAATTTCCTAAGTTCATGTTGCATCTTCATTTAACTCCACATTTCTACTAATAACAATTTTTCCACTTAAATGATTATACAACCTATATGCTTTCGATTGAGGAAAATAACCAATAAAAATGCACTTTTCAAACTTTTTATCAAGTTTGCTATGGGATTGAGAATTAACTAAAGCATAGGCTATACATTAAAAAAAATTTAAGCGACAGACACGGGGCTTTAACCTTTCCATGCTTCATATTGTGTTTTACTCATAACAGCCTTTGTAGAAGAAATATTTAAAAGATATACAGCTATTACAACTGCTTCAACCCAAAAAGAATTGGCAAGACCTTTGGCTTTTATCAAACTTCTAGCTATCTCCACCATTGTTTGATTCTTCCTCTCAATAAAACCATTTTGCTCTAATGTGTATGGTGCAGTAAGTTCCCTTCGAATTTCACCTTCTTCACAGGAGTCATTAAATTCAGTAGAAGTAAACTCACCTCCTTTTTCAGTTCGAAGACAATTGATATTGTTGCCAATTTCATTTTCTACCAAGGCCTCAAACTTCTTAAAGTGGGCAAGATTTTCAAATTTTGTCTTCAAAATATTGACATAGTTCATGTGGTTATAATCATAAAAAATAACCAAAAAATTTCGATTTCTACCAAAATATTTTGTATTCATGGGTCCACATAAATCAACATGCAATAACGAAAGACAAAATTTTGTTATAATAGATTTTCCAGTTGGAAAAGGCTTTCTACTTTGCTTACCCAAAACACATCCTTCACAAAACTCAAAAGATTTGATTGTAGGCAACTCAGTAACCATATTTTTTTGACTCATCAACGTCAATCCACTTTCATTCAAATACCTATAATGCAAATGCCATAATTTAGACTCATCATTTTGATTAACAACAAAGGCAAAATTATCTAACTGAGCATCTTCAGGTGGGAACATGTTGTTACTTGTCTTTTGAACAATGGTAATGATACAACTAGACTTTTATCAACAATTGTACATGCTCCTTCATCAAATACAATTCTATAACCACTATCCATCAATTGTCCAATGCTCAATAAATTATAAGTCAAAGCAGGAACAAACTGTACATCAAACAAAAGTTTCGTATTACCATTTGTCTTAGTGGCAACTATACCTTTCCATTCAACATGATACTCATTGTTGTTACCCAACCACACTATTTAATTTTTGTGTCATCAAGCTCTTTAAATGATGGTTTGCCTCCTGTCATGTGATTAGAACAATGACTGTCCATAAACCAAATATCATCAGTAGAATTTTTATAAAAATGGACCATAATAACATACTTTCCTTTTTTTTCCATAAAATTGGCATGCTTTTCTTCATTGCCAACATTTTTCTTCTGCGTAGCCCAACAATCAACTTCTTTGTAACCTAGTTCACCTCAACGATAACACTTAATAGGAGTTTGATTACTTTGCATTTGTTCATCATTTTTGTACTGTCTTTGTTGGTCACTCGACTGTCCTCAACAGCCTTTACTGCGTCCACGAGCACGAGCACGACCACGATGACCACCTCTATTAGAGGACTTACCTCTCACCTGAAAGGCTTTTTCTTCTTTCAATGATGAATTTTGTTAATCCTATCCTCAAGAGCTTACAAAGAACCCATTAAATCATCAAAAGAATAAGTAGATAAATCTTTAGACTCCTCTATGACAACAATGACATGATCAAATTTAGGAGTGAGACTACACAATATTTTTTAAACTATAGTTTGATCAGAAATTTAAACAATGTATATAATGTTGAAGGGAGAGGTATAGTTATCATTAAGACAAATGGTAATACTAAACTTTTGTCTGAAGTACAATTTGTTCTTGCTTTGACTTATAATTTATTAAGCATTGGAAAATTGATGGATAATGGTTAAAGAATTGTGTTTGATGATGATGTATGTACAATTGTTGGTAAAAAGTCTAGTTGTATCATTGCCATTGTTCAAAAGGTGAGTAACAATTTGTTCCCATTTGAAGTTTCTCAGTTGCATAATTTTGCCTTTGTTGTTAGTAAAATTAATGAGTTTAAATTATGACATTTGCGTTTTGGGCATTTGAATGAAAGTAGATTGAAATTGATAAGTCAAATGAATTTAGTTATTAGGTTAAGTACAACTAAATCTTTTGAGTTTTGTGAAGGATGTGTTTTGGGTAAGTAAACTAGAAATTCTTTTTCGATTAGAAAATCTATTAAAAATTTTTTGTCTTTAATTAGTTCGTGTTGATTTGTGTGAACCCATAAATACAAAATCCATTGGTGGAAATTGATTTTTTTGTTTTTTAAAGCGAAAAGTTGATATTTTATGATGAAGAAATTTAACAAAATAATTTATGATGAAGAAATTTGATATGACAAACTTGGGTTTGGTGCACTACTTTCTTGGGCTTGAGGTGAAACAAGGTGCAGATGGAATTTTCATTTCTCAACAAAATTATGCTGAAAATTTGCTCAAAAGGATTCTAGAACCTATATAGATTTACAACCAGAAAATTCGTTACCTTCTCTTACAAGTTGTAGCTCCTCATCTCCTAAAAGCACAAATTCCTCTTCATATAATAAAACTCCTCTAAGGAAATTTAGATCCTTGAAGGAAATTTATGAATCTAGTGCTTTTACTTTGTGTGTTGCAAGTCCATTATATTATGAGGAGGCATCGAAAAAAGAAGAATGGTGCAAAGACATGGATGAAGAGGCGACAACAATTTAGAAAAATTAAACATGAGATTTAGTAGATTTGCCTGAAGGATAACAAGCAATTGGGCTCAAATGGGTGTTTGGAACTAAGTATCATGCTGATGGAAGTATACAAAAGCATAAGGCACAACTTGTAATAAAAGGGCATGCTCAACAAAGAGGCACTGATTTTGAAGAAACCTTCTCACTAGTTGCTCGTCTTGAAACTATAAGCATTTTACTTGCTTTAGCTGTTTATTTATCCCTTCCTATTTTCCAATTTGATGGAAAGTTTACTTTTTAAAACGAAGAATTGGAAGAGGAAGTTTATATTTCTCAACCTGAAGACTTTGTCTTAAAAGATCATGAAAATAAAGTCCTTAAGTTGAGAGGAAAGCTCTTTATGGGCATAAGCAAGCTCCGCGAGCATGGTATAGCAAGATTGATAGCTATTTTGTTCAATGTCAGTTTAAAATAAGTGACAGTGAGCCCATTTTATATTTGAAAAAGGAAGGGGGAAATTATTTTATGGTTTTTTGTCTTTATGTTGATGACATGATTTATTTTGGATCGTATGAATCATTGCTGAAGAATTTTAAGTCTTTAATGATGAAGAAATTTGACATGATAGACTTGGGTTTGATGCACTACTTTCTTGGGCTTGAGGTGAAACAAGGTGTAGATGGAATTTAAATTTCTCAACAAAATTATGTTGAAAATTTTCTCAAAAGGTTCAACACGCTGAATTGCAACAAGCTCCACACTAATGAATTCAAACGAGAAATTGCAATTTGAAGATGGCATAGAAAGGACTTATCTAACCAATTTTCAAAAATTGATTGGTGGATTGAATTATTTTGACTCACATACGTCTTGACATTGCATTTTCTGTTAGTGTTTTATCCAAGTTCATGCATAATCCTACACAACACCATTTTGGGGCAGCTAAGAGAATCTTGGATATGTTGCTAGAACATCTAAGTTTGGGAATTGGGACACTATAAGTATCAAGTTTTAAATTGTTTAATTACATTGACAGTGATTGGATAGGTTCTTTGAATGATAGAAGGAGCATTTCAAGTTATATTTTTAACTTGGGGTAGGGAGTTGTCTCATGGAGTTCAAGAAAGCAAGAAATTGTTGCATTGTTATCTTCAGAGGTTGAATATATTGCTACAACTATTACTGCATGTCAAGCTATGTGGTTAAAAAAAGTACTTACTAATTTGGGCCAAGAATAATCTACTGCAAATGAAATTATGTGTGATAACAAAGCTACAATTGCAATGACAACGAATCCATCCTTTTATAGCAGAACAAAACATATTGAAATCCAACATCATTTCATTCGCAAGCTGGTAGCAAGTAAAGAAATCAAGTTAGATTTCTGCAATACAAATGATCAAGTTGCTGACTTATTTACTAAGTTTTTGTCTCAACACAAACATGTTTATTTTAGACAGCAGCTAGGTGTATGTGATTTTGAATTAAGGGGATGTGTTAAAACTGATTCAAAATCAGTCTAGTCACATGGTGCATACGTTGTTTATTGAGTACAAGCTTACTTCCTATCGTTAATATTGTTATTTAATATTTTATTTTATTTTTTTAGCCTGTTGTAGTATGTTAGTATTTTGGTTTCGGGTATTTGGTTAACATGTAAACTCTATAAAAAGCCACGAACTTAAGTGAATAACGTGGTTCATTTTTTCTTTATTTTATTCTTCTTTGTGTTTTGGCCTTTTAACCAACATATTTTTGGTATCAAAGCCTTTATTTTTTTGGGGCCCGTGAGAGCAACTTGCACTGCAACTGTAAGCTTTCTTCTTTCCAATGTTGAATCGAAAAAACAGAGGTGTAGAGTAGGCAACATCAGTGTGTACCAGCACAAAAGAATACCGAGGCAAAGAACAGCAGTCTATTTTTGTGATGGTCAGAAAGTAGCAAACAAAAACCAGAGGTACAGAACTGAGATCTTTAAGCCACGTATGCACCATTTATGGCGGTCAATGGTATGAAACTTCTTCCTAACCGTTGATTCCTCTGTTTAAAGGGGAAAATTATGAATTTTGGAACGTCAAGATGAGGACTTTGTTTATAAACCAAAAGCTATAAGATTTGATGGAGCCTGGGTATAAAGACCCAAATGATGAGCTGCGGCTTCGTGATAACCGAAAGTGGGACACAAAGCTTTGTTCT
Source organism: Erythroxylum flavicans (assembly GCA_027576715.1). Taxonomy (NCBI): domain Eukaryota; kingdom Viridiplantae; phylum Streptophyta; class Magnoliopsida; order Malpighiales; family Erythroxylaceae; genus Erythroxylum; species Erythroxylum flavicans. Next base: position 4,449,295 of record JANZXP010000006.1, read on the forward strand.
TCCTTAAACAAGCAATCAATGATGTGATTTTTTCCCGCATTTCATCTTCAACTACTTCAAATGCAACAAGACAAATTTTACAAATAGAGTTCTAAAGCTCCAAAAAAGTAATTATAGTAAAGATTCAATCACTCTGTAAGTCCTTTAAAAATGTTCCAAATGGCTCCTTCTGAATCAATTCAAACTTATTTATCTAGAGCTTATGCTATTATTTCTCAAATGAGGTCATATGGTGAACAAATTTCTGATCAGACTATAGTCTCAAAAATATTGTGTACTCTCACTCCTAAATTTGATCATGTGGTTACCGCCATAGAAGAGTCTAAAGATTTATCTACTTATTATTTTGATGATTTAATGGGTTCTTTGCAAGCTTGTGTGCATAATATGAACAAAACTTTAGCATTGCATGAAGAAAAATCCTTTCACGTGAGAGGTGAGTCCTCTAACAAATGTGGTCGTGGTTATGGACGCAGTAAAGGCCATGAAGGACATTCAAGTGACCAACTAAGGTAGTACAAAATGATGAACCAAGGCAAAGTATTCAAACTCCTATTAATTGCTATCATTATGGCAAACTAGGTCACAAAGAAGCTAATTGTTAGGCTAAGTAGAAGAAAAATGTTGATAATAAAGAAAAGCATGCCAATGTTGTGGAAGAAGAAGAGTAAAGTATTTTATTTATAACCCTTTATCATAAAAATTCTACTGATGATATTTGGTTTGTGGATAGTGATTGTTCTAATCACATGACAGGAGACAAATCATCATTTAAAGAGCTTGATGACACAAAAAAGTCAAAAGTGCAACTGGGTAACAATAATGTGTATCATGTTGAGTGGAGATGTATAGTTTCCATTAAGACAAATGGTAATATTAAACTTTTGTCTAATGTACAGTTTATTCCTGCTTTGACTTATAACTTATTAAGCATTAGACAATTGATGGATTATGGTTATAGAATTGTGATTGATGATGGATGTACAATTATTGATAAAAAGTGTGGTTGTATCATTGTTATTGTCCAAAAGATGAGTAACAATATGTTCCCACTTGAAATTTCTCGATTGCATAATTCTACCTTTGTTGTTAGTGAAACTAATGAGCCTAAATTATGGCATTTACGTTATAGGCATTTGAATGAAAATGGATTGAAGTTGTTGAGTCAAAAGAATATGGTTATTGGGTTGCCTACAATTGAATCTTTTGAGTTTTGTGAAGGATGTGTTTTCGGTAAGCAAAGTAGAAAGTCTTTTTCGGTTGAAAAATCTATTAGATCAGATTTTTGTCTTTAGTTAGTGCATGTTGATTTGTGTGGACCCTTCAATACAAAATGTTTTAGTGGAAATCCGCATTTTTTGGTATTTTATTTTTTGGCTATTTGTTTGATATGTAAACTCTACAAAAAACCACGAGCTTAAGTGAATAAAATGATTTAACTTTTCTCTATTTTATTCTTTTGTGTTTTTAGCCTTTTAACCAACATATTTTTAGTATCAGAGCAAATCCAGTCCCCTTCTCTTAGATGTACATTTGGATTATTTCGACTGCCCTCAACTCTAAATAGACCTAAACCAAATATAGGCCCATTAAAACTTCTCTTGAGTGGTTTACCACCACCCCTTCCTCTAGTATAAGGAGGTGAAGAGTCTCGATATGTACCGGGATCTTTTCTACCTATAAATTCACAGCCTCGAGGAAAACCTCATAAATGATCAATATCAGAATTATAACGATGAGTTGCATCTCTTCTGTGTATAGGATAAGAACCTGAACCTGCATAAATCCTATATCCTTGCAAACAACCAGTATAACCTAAAGATGAGCAACTTAACAAAAGGAGGAGAAATTTTGTTAGTATAAAGTGGCATTTTGCTAGTTGTAACTTTTATCCAATAGTTGTAATGTTCAAATCCATATAATTGAATGACAATAAGCATCACTCATAATCTTCTCATGACATATGTGCAAACATAAAATCTTATTGCATAAAATAAGCAATTACATGATATCACCCCTTTTCCACCATATTAATTACCAGAAAGAGCTCTATATAATCACTTAATGCAACTGACACTACCTAACAAGTTTACTTAAACTCACCACAGGGATGGGAAAAAGAAAAAATTGTTGTTATTATGTCATATGGTTTCCACCTATTCATTCAACCATTAAATACCTATTTTTTTATTAAGACCATAAACTATTAAACTAAAGCTAAATGACTCTAAATAGCCACAACGTCTCACCATGAGCAATAGTGAAGTACTTTGTTCGCATTTGTAGCCCACAATCTAAGATCTACAATGCCTAGCATATAAATAACTATAGAAGATCACAACACAAGTATAAGCATACCAGTCACTTTAATAAAAATTACAACTTCAAGATAGAGTAGTACAACCAACAATCCACAATGTAAGCTGAGTAAACCATCCATAGAAGATCCATTGAATCATCCTAAACCAAATTTAGTTCAAAAATGGTGCAACTTCTAGTTTTCCCTCTTATTTGAATGCACTTTCCAGACTTTTCATCAAGTTTGTTGCAGGATTAATAATTAACTAATGAATAGGCTATACATCCAAAAACTTATAATTGACAGACACGGGGCTTCATATCTTTCCATGATTCATATGGTGCTTTTTTTATAACAGCCTTTGTAGGAGAAATATTTAAAAGACATACAATTGTTGCAATTGCTTCAACCTAAAAGGAATTAGGAAGACCTTTGGCTTTTATCAAACTTCTAACCATCTCCACCACTGTCGATTCTTCCTCTCAACAACGTCATTTTACTTTCATGTGTAATAAGCTCCCTGTGAATAGCACATTCTTCACAAAATTCATTAAATTCAGTAGATAGGGGTGTGTTGAAACTTTATCGTAATTAATTTTTTTGAGCCTTGGAACTCTATTTGTAAAATCTGTCATGTTGCCTTTGAAGTAGTTGTAAATGAAATGTGGGGAAAAATCTCATCAGTGATTGCCCTTTGAAGGAAGAACAAAATTTTTATGTCTCGCTTTCAATTGTCACGAAGTCGCTCCTCATCATTCAAGTCTTTATACCTAGACTCCACCAAATCCCATAACTCTTGTGATATAAACAAAGTCTTCATCTTGATGTTCTAAAATTCATAATTTTCTCCTTTGAGCAGAGGAAGCAATGGTTGGGAACAAGTTGTCGTACCATTGACTACCATGAATGATGAATGCATGGCTTGAAGATCTTAAGTCTGTGCCTCTGGTTTTTTATTGCTGGTTCGTGATCGTCACAAGAAAAAACTGTTGCTCTTTGCCTCGGTATGCTTCTGTGCTACTACACACTAATGTTGCCTACTCTACAACTCTGCTTTTTCGGTTCAACGTTAGAAAGAAGAAAGCTTGCAGTTGTGGTGCAAATTTCTCTCACGGGTTCCAAAAAACTAAATACTCTGATATTAAAAATATGTTAACTAAAAGGGTAAAACATACAGAATAATAAAAAAGAGAAAAGCCGAACCACCTTATTCACTTAAGCTTGTGGCTTTTTATAGAGTTTACACATCAACCAAATACCCTAAAAACAAACCACTAACATACTGCAATAGACTAAACAAATAAAATAAAATATTAAATAACAATCTTGACCAAACCAACAGGAAACTGATTTTGAATAAGTTTCGACAAATAGAACCGCGGTCAATGCTCTCCATGCCCGACCAATACTTCTGGGGATTGGACCTGTGAACTTGTTGTTGGTGACGGTGAGATAATTTACTGGAGTGTTGCCAAAGTTTGTTGGGATGCTCTAATTGAATTCGTTATTGTTCATGAAGAGAATATCGGTGTCAATGTTGAACACCAAATCAAGTTAGGTACTAAGGAAGTTGTTGAACCGAATATTCGACAAAAGTCAACTTCGTGGCTCTGAAAACGTTGACTTAGAAACCTCCCATGAATTTGTTTTTACTCAAATCAAGCTCATATAAATATCTTAATGAATTGAGGCTTAGATGTATGACTCCGGTGAACACTACAACAAACATACCCTTTCTTAACGATTTCTTTCGCGACAAAACAAAATTTGTTGCCAAAAGACAACATATTGCGACGTTTAAAATTATTCATCACTAAAACTTACTATTTAGTGACGAAACCAAAAAGCATCGAACAAGGAAAAACATTTAGCGACGTATAGATAAAATCGTTGCCAAATGCTGAATATTTAATGACGATTAAGAAAAATCGTCACTAAATGTTGTATAATGGTGACGATTTCAGATATTCATCTCTAAATAATGCAATGGCGATGATTGTTGAAAACGTCACCATAACATTTCAAACATTTCACGACTAATACCAAAAATTGTCACCAAAGGTTCTATATTTGGTGACGAAATTCTAAAGCATCACCAAAAAGTCAATATTTAATGACAAACGTTTCATTTGGTCGCAAAAGCTTATATATTAAGTGACGATTTTTTGTCATCGTCACTAAATGTCAAGCATTCAGCGAAGATTTTTATAAATCTTCACCAAATGTTGCACATGTAGTGACGAATTCTTGAAAACATCACTGAATGTATACATTTGGTGACGATTTCTAAATTTCGTCACCGAATGATTGACACTTTCATAAATTATTAAACTAACATTTTTATAATCATCATAGTTAAGGTATGTTTTATTGGAAATTTGTTTTGTATGTTTATAACCTATTATTCAAAAAAAACTCATAATATAATTTTAAGTGTTAAACAGTGGTATTAATTAATCATTAGTATTTACTAACATTGAAAAAATTAGTTATAAAAATTTTAAATAATTTTATCAATATAATAATGTGATATATGGAGTAGTACGAAATTTGAATTAAAAGTTATCCAATTCATACAATCATAGAACCAGAACAATAACAGTCCACATTCAATAGTATGCAACTTGACCCCTAAGTAGTAGATATGTTGTTTGACAAATTATTACAGATACAACAATAAATAAACTTTAAAGTTGAGTTCAGTTGATTGACTCGCTAATTGGCAATGATATAATTATTTATTTAGATTCCAAGTAACATGAGAGTTGGCAAAGGTAAATGAGTCCCCGATATCTGGATTCCCCAGAAGGATCCTTGCACGTTCGAATGCACCAATTGGAACAGTAATAGTTGTTCCCTCAAGTGTAGAGTTTTTCACTCCCTCTTGCAACAGCTTTTTCGCTATAGCTAAATTTGTAGAGGATGCAGTGAATAAATCGCTAGATTTAGTACCTAAAACACAATCAATATAGAAGTTAGATTTTGTGATATTATTAAATTGTTAAATGAACTGAAATTTAAGTGACATGCATACGTCTATGAGCAGACAAAGTATTCAAAATTGACGAAATTTTCAAATCAACTAATTTTCCTAATCCTTTACGGACTATTGTGACATCGCACCCACCTCCATGGCCATACATGTCATATTTGACACTCAAAGACGCTTAAAATAACATGTAGTATAAACCATCAAAATAGTAATATATATAATAGTTTCGTAAAAGGAAATGAGAAGTACATAATAAAGAAAGTGACGTTGTTCGGATGATACTAAACACCTTGAAGCAGAAGATCGGCCATGGAAGGCAAACGATGATTAGTATATAAAGTGGAGATTGCATCTGCATTGTTGGTTTTCTCAGTAGGGACAATTTTGCCACATTCTTCCCAACGAAATGAATTAGGGACATCCGGAACTAGTCTCCATGTCGACATTCTTTCATTAATAATGTTAAGAGGTAAATTCTGTAAAAGTTGATTTCGAATAAAACAATGATATGTTTAACTCCAATTTCGATGATAACTAAAACTAGCTCAGTTTAGCACTTATACATCTTCAAAGTGCCTAATGATATGAAAATTACCTTTGCTAAAATTTCAAAAATTTATTGTATAATTTGTATCTAATGCAAAATTTAGCATTTAAAGTAGAATAGACATGACTATGTTCTTCATGTACATACATATAGTATTATCTATATGTCTCTATATTACTATTAATGGAAATGTAAAAAAGTAAAATACTCTTGAAACAATTTCAAGAGTATACATAAACAAAAATTTCACGAGATTAAACGTTAAATGTCGGTCGAAAGATAGACATAAAGAAATAACAAAGATAGACAGTAAATGGTGGCAGGAGATATATGGTGAAAGAAACTATAAAATTTTAAAGTCTTGCTAGGAAAGAAGATAACTACTTTTCCACAATCCTAGTTACCAAAATTAATTAGCTTTAATTTCAAAATCATATATAAAAATGGAGTGGATAACACTGTTAATGGATTGTCTAAAGTATAACACTTTTCAAATGCAAATCATTACAGAAATTTCATCGAACACCTTACAGACATGACAAACTCATCCCAAGATTTAAATGTAAATCATATGTTTTCCCTTCCATCACTAACATTAACACATTCCATACTACTTCCATTCACAGACAGCCTAAAACCATGCAGTGAATGCATATATAATCGCCCGTTCAAAACTGAACATAACAACTTCAGAACATGTGAAAGCCCAAAGTCACAAATGCCAAGCAGGATGCATTCAGATAAGTTCCTCAGTAGGCAAAATCCAGAAACAACTTTAGAAGATTCAATAACAGTGAGGTCAACTAAACCGATTCGACTCTTAAAACTAGCTGAGCAAAATCCAAACTCTCCAATGACAATGTGAAAATAACATAACACAAAGAAATCAAACAATAAATACAAAACACAAAGAAATCAACTTTAGCATTGCAAAAAACACCTTATGTACAGATCTACACAAAGAAGGTCCACATCTACCCTGTAAGGATAAAAATCACAACTTTTCTATTTAACAATGGTAAAATACTTGTTTTCTTTCTCCTACTGTCTCGAGAGGCAAATGCAAACATCACAGGCAAACAAGAGAAAATCGATCGAGAGATACTAAAATTTGTGACAAACCAAGATTGACAAACAAAGAGCCAATCTAGTAAGTAAAAGATGTAGAAATGAAGACCACAACTGAAAATACAACAGATAGTAAAAAAAGAAGTATCAGGATTACAAACCCTATTTTGATAGCGTCAATGACTTTGATACGTGGGTAAGACGTCGGAGATTGCTGGTTTTGGGAAGACTTGACGGAGACTACAGAGGAAGAACTGAGTTCCAGATAAAGGTAAAGCTTTTTTAAGAATAATAAAGAAGTAAAGAAAATGCTTGGGTTTTGGCGACGTTTTCTACAATTCGTAGCAAATTTATACTTTTAGGCGATGATTTAACAGATTAGTAGCAAAATGTTGTACATTTTACGATGTTATAGGTGTTCCATAGCCAAAGCTTGGCATTTGATGAATATTAGATTCGTTGTAAAATGTGGGGATCAGAATAATATAACTACGTCATTTTCTGCGTAGTTCCAAACATATTGGCGACGGTTATCATTAATCATAGCTAAATGTTTTGCAATTTACGATGAATCCTGGTTTCGTGGCTGAATGTTGCAACGGTAAAAAAAATTAGGTAAAATAACAAACAACATCGTCCCACCCTAGTAAAAATCGAAGCCGCAGCCTTATCCCCTCCTTCTCGTGTCTGCGTTTTCTCTCAACTGAATATTCTCCCTCCTTTCTTCAACCTTCCTTTAGCTATTCTTCTCAATTTTCTGTTCTTATCTTCCCCCCATCTATCATCTCATGGAGTTGAGCTCAACCTGGTAAATTTTCTTTCATTTGTTGTGGGTTCGTTTTTTATTGTCTTAAAGCAACCGAATGTAAATTTGTTGTGGTTTCTTCTATTTCTTCAGTTTTTTGCATGGATTGAGTAGCAAAATGTTGGGTTTCTGTTGAATTGCGTGAATGATGGTGAAGAAAGGGGACTGAATGAATGAATGGTTGAAGGAACGTGTGTCTTATGTTCTGCTTACAAGGTGTTTGTTGAAAGTCCTGTTCCAATGAACACCTTTCATTTTTTGTCCAAAATGTGATTTGGTTTGACATGTAATATGATTATGTTGAGGGAAGATGATCGGCTATGATCAAGACAGAAAAGATCAGGCATAGGTACTTATTTAGATAGAAATTGCAAGCTCTACGATAATGTCACTGGCAATTCATTTTGTAATGGAGAAACATCAATTTCTA